>CANXYC011177317.1:0-53163 GCA_948193065.1 Aleurites moluccanus
ATACAATTGAGCTTAGGTTAGCTAGATTGCAACCTACTCATCTAACCATCCAATTTAAAGTCATTTGATCCAACGGTCGGATTTAATCAAGTCTAAACTAATACCATATGGTTGCACACACTTAATAACTCCATATTATAAAGGAAGTGACCAAATTACCCTTAGTGCAACCGAAACACCGAAATCGCGCTACGTGCCGATAAAATTTTTTCGACCGAAATTATTTCTTAAACTACTGCTCAAATAAATAAAATAAGGCCATTTTCAAGTTTTTAAATTATTTTCTCTCTTTAAATATGATATTAAATTCATAAAATTCCGATGGAGCCTAAAATGACCATTTTGCCCCTAGTTCACCAAAAACTCAAAATTGGCCGATTAAATCCTAGCTGCCTCTAAACTATTTCTATGCGTAGAACTAATTCAAATAACATGCATAAATATTAATTTCATGCATAAATACATATTAACATCACAATATATAAATAATAAAATTCTCCCCCCGAATATCACTATTAAAGAAAGACTAAAACTAGGCTGAGGTGTTACAGCTAGCTCGTTGCAAGAACCTAACAAACCCATCTGATCTGATACAACTCTCTTCTTGATGACTAGGCTTCTTCTTTTGCAATGATGATGGATTTATATTGTATTCGCTTGAGATATTTCTTGATCTCGTGGTTGATTTTGATCGAGCAATGAATCTTTGGCTAGTGTTTATCGAGCTTGAATTATTTTCAGCTCCACTTCTGCTACGAGTAAGGCGAGGTGATGGCGGAGTTGGAGTGGGTAGGTGAGGGCGCATGAGTGGAGAGTATTCCATCTTCTTGTTCTTGTTGTTACTGATTACTTAGGGGGTTTGATGAGGAATTGAGATACATAGAAATTTAAATACAACAATTTAAATAGAACGAGTGAGAATAAAGTTGATGGCACGTCTATTGGAATTACTTGAGCTTGGAAAATTGTCAATTTTGGGGGACCAACAGAAGGATTAGTTGAAGACCATCTTTCATGGATTCACGTCAAGGCTTCCATAACTTCGCGTTTTTTAATAAATCGAGGAGATATCCTTACACTATATTATATATAAAACTAAATTTTCGTTTAAACTGCATGATTGGTGTTAATTAAGATAGTTTAAACACGAAATTTTTCATTACAAATTATTTCATTCAAAAATTTAGTAAAATCTTACATTAATGGGTATTTTTTTAAAAATTTTAAAATTTTTTTTATTGTTTTCATTCTTCAACAAACTAATAAACAAAAGAATGTTTCTTTGCATTTTGTCAACCATCGGACATTCCCTTATTGATTGACTTGGTAGGCGCCAATTATAGTAATTATATATACATGTAGGCTTTAGCATTATATTATAATTACGCGTTTAAGATTCATAAATTAATCATATCAACTAATTACGTATATCAATTTATATATTATCATTCAATGCAATGAATGTATTATGTATATCTATTGGAAGCTTCACTTTTTCTTTTTCTTTAATGGATAAACAATGGTTGGTAGGAAAATATTATGTGGTAAACTTATTATTTTATTATTACTGGTTGGAAACAAAAAAAGTAAAATGGGCAGAGGCTAAAAATAATATTATCAAGGTCTAAAAATAATACTAATAACTATATAAGTGTTTGCACTGAAAATTGACTAATTATTTTATTATAAATAATTAACCATTAATATAGTATAATTTTGTCTTTTGATTTTTTTAAAATGGATATTTGATTATAATCTAATGGCTCAAGAATTGATAAATATTAGAATTAAAAATATTCCGATTTGATCAATATGTAAACAGAATTATTAATTGACCTCGATCAGAGGTTTAAATAAATATTGTTGAAGTAGCTCGGAATATAGATCTATGATGTCAATTCTGCTGCTTCGATAACTTGATATTTATGCTGTAAGAACCGTCAACTAAGAGTGTGATATGTAAATTGCACCGAATCATCAACCAATGTTTTGAGTATGTAGGTCAAATCATTAACTTTGGGTAACTAAGTAAAGTGAATGAAAATAATCTAAGTTTTTGTCAGTGTATTTGTAGAGAGCAAAAAAATGAATATGTTGCTTTATTTATACTTATTTGAGAAGTATTCAACTGAAAAATGGGTCATATTTTTTTAATTTTAACTGCTATTCAACATGGCCACCTTATATGGTCATTGGTGATAATCAAATTCTATGGTGTTCGGTCACTTATGTTAACTGCTTCTATCGTGCCTACGTTTTCCTACATGGTTCGGTCACAACTTTAATACTAATACACCCATTATGTCCACATTCTTATGCGCACGTGTCCAAACAACCAAACATGCTTAATGTGCCAAAATTTAACCAACGGCCCAATGAGCTCTGAATTCATGCAGGTCCAATAATTTGATTCAACTCTTTTTTTGGATCAATATCTCATTTTGGGCCAATGTTAACAATAAGCATTTTATTTTAGTAATTTTTAACAAATGAATCAAAATTTTCATTATATTAATAAATATTGGGAATTGAATCCCAAATCTCACTTTACAATGTTCTTAAAATTTATAAATAGAGCCATCAGACAAGACATACTCAAAAAGAATTAGCAATTCGCAAATCAATTGAAACATATGGCTTCCCTTTATAAAAGAATGACGTATATTTGTCCTAAACCCTAACAACTTTTCCACCTGCTACATTGGATAAATAGGAAAGTTCTTAGCTATTAAATTAATCACTTATTGGATGATAAAAAAAAAATCACTTATTGATATTTAAATTTTTATTATGAACATGTTCAATCACTCGATTTTTTTCAAAAATAATCAAAAAAATAAAAAATATTTTATTTTTACTGTTAGAATTTTTTTTTAAAAAAAATGCTGTATATTTAAAAATATTTAAATATACGACATATATTAAATATATACTAGACATATATTAAATATATACTATACATATATCAAATATATATTAAAAATAGAAAAAATGAAAAAAAAAAACAATAGTTAAATTGGAAAAAAATTAATAAATAATATATTTATGTAATATTCCTTTTAAGTTTCACATCTGACCATCTGGGCTCTCTAGTATACTAGTATTACTAAACACAACCAGCCTCTATGTGTAGCATACAATTTGATTTTGATGTCCCCAACTCTAATTAACAAAGAATGGCCCAAGAGTGTGCGTGTGTAATCTCTCTCTACCGAGTCCCATCCTCTCCTTTCTTTTTCGCTAGTCGATTCTCTCAGTGCTTTAATTTAGGCTGTCCTTAGTCATTTTGCCCCGTGACAGTCCAATAGCTCTCCATTTTCTTTTATATTTTGTTGGATCTATACTTTTTTCTCTTTTTTTTTTACTTTTTCTTTCTTGTTTTCTTCTATTTATTCTCTATTTTTTTTACTTCCCTTATATAGGGTTTTTTATACTTTCTTTTATGGAATTTTTTTATATTTAATGTGAAAAATAAGTTCAGATCTATCAAGATTTTGACGCGGTTTACTTGATGACCAAGATGTTATTATAGCAACCATTTTTTTTATTTGACTTACCAAATACTTAAGTGAATTTAACACCAGCTAAATTTAAAATTGTTCACGTAAATTTTAAGGTCACTAATTATCAAAATACATCTAAAAATTGATTTAATTTATCCCATACTCAAGCTTTCGATCTACTTATAAGTTGGGTGATTTATTTCTTTATAAATCTGATTTTATTTTTCACTTTCAAATTATGTGGCATAAAGAAAATTATGTGACATGGAGATACATAGTACTGAGAACGTATGATTTTGATTTGCTTGTTGTTGGGTTATGATATGCTTTCTCAGTTTTATTAATATAATTTCTATATTTAAAAAAAAAAATGAATGGCCCAAGTAATGCCCAATTAATCAAATTTAAAAAATGAAATTTAATAACAATTAAAGAATCACTCTACAATTGGGAACTGCTTTAAGGATCCAAGGAAAGACTTCGCTGCAAAACAGATATTCAACCTCTCCCTACCAGCCTAATCATCCTAAACATAACCAAACGGAAACAATATTTTTTATTTTTTTTTACAACATAAATTTGCAAAGGATAAATTAGAATCAACATTTGATACATTATATTATAAAATCATATGCAAATACTAAATTAATAGTTTAATCATTTTTTTTAGTCCAAATTAAGTTCAAAACTTGGAATAGTCACAAGTTGTAGTGTAAAATTTTCACTTACAATTTTTGTTATAAGGTGGTTTGTCATATTTGAGTATCCTTATTTATCATTAATAAGATTAATATATCATTCATCAATTTAATAAAATTTATTAAAAAAGATATTACTTTTATTATGTAATTCACAAGACTGTTTTTATTTATTGACCTTCCATATAAAAAAAATAATGATTTGGAGAAGAAAGCAAAATAAATTGTTTTTTTTTTTTTGAACTGGCATGAACCTAATTAATTAGAATCCTTTAAAAGACGATTTGATGCTTGAATGGAATCAAAAAACCAACTTTAAACATGTGTCCAAAAAATCCTGATCTGCATTAAAAAAAAAAAATAACAAGTTTGCTGTGGACTATCCAAATAACTCTATTCACTTTGACATGGTCAATGGTCTTTGTATTGACTGCATTTGGAAAAAAATCAATAATTACATATATAAATTGATCATGTTTATCCTTAAACATAGATTTTTTTTAACTCCGAATCTTTAATCTCCTTCTGTTTTTTATTTCATCTTCCATAATTTTTTATATCTCATATTATTTATAAAAAAATATTAATTATTAAAATATTAAAAAAAATATATAACATATAAATAATGCATAAATAAGGGGATAAGACACATAAAAAAAAATAAAAAATCTGTACTAGTTATTATAACCTTTCAGTCATGAATTTCAATGTAGCAGCTTTTTTATTTCTTACAGCTGTATTATTCCTATTTGGTTAATGATAATTGTTGATAATCAAATAATTATTGTTTATAAAAATTTTAATTTAAAATTTTTTTAAAAAATTTTACTTATTTAAATAAAAAGAATAAATTATCTTTTTAAAATTAATATTTAAATAACAATAAAAATAAAAATATTAATTATTAATTATCATTAAATATACTAACACTTAAATATCAACCAACAACTATCGAACAATAAGTAAACACTATCAGCTGCTAACCAAAAACTACATAGTTCAAATTAGCCTTGATTTGACCATAGAGAATAAAAACCAAGTTATCTAACACTACTATATTGAGGATTTTGGGACCAAGGTTAGGTTTCCATTGCTTTTGAAGATAAGGCCAACAAATTAATTCCAAAACTTTGAAGCTTAATAATAATATTTAGTTTCTTCAAAATAATAATAATAATAATAATATTTAGTTTAATTACTTTTTGTAATTTTTGAAACAAAAAAAAAATTGTGAAATAGCATAAATATGTTGCACTTTACAAGACAAGAAACCCCAAGGATGAAATGGACAAGATAAGAAGGAAATGTATTTCTTGACTTGTTCACCAACTGTATAAAAAGCAAAATAGTGATGACAGGTACAAGCTAATCCTAATATCCAAACAAAAACAGAGAGGCCCTGATGTGATCTCTATCTCTCTCTAGAATTTTTTTTTTAGCGAGTGAAATTAGGGTAAAACAGTTAGCTAAAACCAGCTGGATTGACAAACAAACAACGGGTAGCTTCACTGTAACTTCTTTATATGAAACTCCAAAATTTTTACTATTTAATAGGATTAATGGCATAACACCACACTATAATCAAATGGATTAAATTATTTTTCTCTGTGTATGTAATAGGTGAACCAAACTAGCTCTTAATAGTATATTTCACTTAGAAAAGTTGAAACATGCAGATAAAACATAAAAGAAAATTCTCAAAATTCCAAACAATCACAATATTATATCAAAAAAGTAAGAACATAAGTATGCACAAAAAAAAAAACCCATTATAAAATAACTTTGTTTTTTACTAACTGAATAGAATTGGAGCAAACCTACTTATGCATCAATTCCTCAAATGATATGGCTTTGTATTGGAAAGATTTGAAATGTCAGCCTGACTAACTTCGCCATCATCTTCAGGAGCTGGTAAATTCAAATCTAACAATCTATCACGAGATTTGAACTTAGCATTATTTGAATAATTGGCATTGGCATTATTGCCTAGGTAGGAAAAATGAACTTTTTTATGCCCACCAAGTGCTTGACCAGATTCAAATACCTTATCACAAAATGGGCACTTAAAAATTCTGTGTTCGATGCTCATACTACCACCAACAGCAGTGCCACCACTACCTTCTATATATTCATCGTCCCTCATGTGAGTTGTTGTTGTTGTTTTGATCTTTTTATGACTAGCCTTGTGTCCACCCAAGGCTTGATAAGATCGAAACCCCCTATTGCATGTTTCG
Organism: Aleurites moluccanus; assembly: GCA_948193065.1. NCBI lineage: Eukaryota > Viridiplantae > Streptophyta > Magnoliopsida > Malpighiales > Euphorbiaceae > Aleurites > Aleurites moluccanus. The sequence goes on from CANXYC011177317.1 coordinate 6,436, forward strand.
CACTTGTATCTCCCTTGAGACTTAGATCGAACATGTATATCTCCAAACGATTCATCCTCATCTTCTTCAACATCGGCTGAAACCTCAACTTGTTCATCTTCAATATAGTAATCATTTTCGTATACTACTTGTTTCATTTTCCACAGTTGTTTATCCCTCGAAAGCATAAGAAGACATAGAGCAACATCTTCTTCATTGAAAATATCAGATATGGAAGAACTTACCTGTTCTGGTGACTCCGACTCGGCTGCCACTTTCACAACCGATTCAGACAATTCACGACGCCGTTTTGATCTTATGCGAATTGGTTTCCTTCGCGAAACATCAGTCTCACTAATTTCGTCATCTTCATCTCCTTCTTTTTCATGTTCAATTACAAGATTAGATTTTGACATAAAAGGAAGATCATGGTTAACAGATCGATAGGATTGCATGCGATTTTGATCAACGCACGGATAGTTTAGCGAAGAAGATGAAGATGATGATTTTGGAGGTGGGTCTTCCGGTATTATGATGGGTTTTGGAGGAAGTGGAAGTTTTGCTAAGTGAGATCTCATGTGACCTCCCATGGCTTTGCCATTTGCAAAACGTCTGTTGCAGATCCTGCAGATTCGGTTTTTCTCCATTGATGGTAGCCAAAAACAAAACAAAGCTATTTGTTTTAGCTTTCTATCTATCTATTACTCAAAAGGAGGGATAGGCTTTAGGGTGTATATATTGTGAAATTGAAGGACTTATAAATAGAGTAGGTGACAATAAAAATCCGTCCCAAAAAGCACAGAATGAGAGAAGGTACAGTGTGACTATGATCCTTGCCAAATATATAAAAAAAAAAAGAGAGAAAAAACACAATTATTTTTTTTTAAAAAAATCAAACAAAAACATAATTTTTTTTAATTGACCAATTTTCGATTGCATCGATATTAAATTTTTTTTTTTGAGGTATCATATATTATCTTATGCATTTTATTCATGTTTTATATTTTTTTATATGTTATATCATTTATTTTTTAAAATATTTCGACAATCAATATTTTTTATAAGAGATATATTATTTAAAAAAATATAAAAAAATAATAAAATATATAAAGAGACAGATAATTCACACTATTAACCAATGTATTCAAAATGATGTTCTGGATGTTTATCCCAATAATAGTATCCTAATCAATAAATACACATACTTTTAGTATTAATATACAATTAAATAAATATATATTTAATTTATTTTTTTTTCTTTTTTATTAATATGAGAAAATTCTCTTATGATAAATCAATATATAAACTAATGATAAGTGTATATATACAATAAATTTAAATTCACTTCCTTTTTTATATTAAAAAAAAAATAATTATTCTCTCATATTTCGTTGTAAGAGGCTAGAGAGTAAAAATTGATCGGAATTTTTTTGTTCTTTTATTTTAATTCTAGGAGAAGCAGATAATCCTATTGGATTCGAATTCATGATATTTTGCATTATGAATGGCCATTTTGTACAACTTATAATAAATAAATAACTTCAAAAAGAGCAATTCATAATAAAAATGGTTCAAATTTTTTAATTTCAATTTGAAGAGTTAATGTAGTTATTGATAAAATTAAAAATTAAGTATTAAAATAATATAAATTGTATATATATATATATATATGTGCTAAATTTTATGTTAATATTTTCATCTTATAATTTCAAATAATTTTAATTTAATTAAGATTTTCAAAATAAATATTATTAAATAATCTAAGATAATTAAGTATTGACTATTTTGATTTATAGTGCTAAATAATATTATAAATCATCATCTAAGTTTAATATTAAAAAAGTTAAAGCTAATTGTGTGAGTTTTGACCGTATTTATAATGATTTGTCTTGAAATTGACTCTAAAAAACTTATTATTTTATAATTTAATTCCAAATTAAAACAATTAATTCAAATTATTTAGATAATATATGGTTGTATTATATAAACCATTTTTATTCTTTATTCTATTTAGATGTGGGATTTTCCAACTTACTACTGAAATGTTACAATATTTTTTTTACATTTAACTTATATTTTTTATAATATTTTAATATACTTTAATTATTATTACTATTGAATTTAAATATTAAATTTTTTTTATAGATTTAAATTAAATGAAATATATGAGTCAACTGAAAAATAATAATAACAAATTATATGTATGAATCTGTATAAATTTAAATTAATTTATGAATCTGTATAAATTTAAATTAATTTATACTTGCAAAAAAAATAATGAGGTGATTTGTGGTGAAATTTTTTATAAACAATTAGATTTTAACTTTTGCTATATATATATGTATATGTAAAAGGGAATTGATTAAATTTGAGATTTATACTTAATTAAATAAAAATATATAAAGTAAAATATTTTTATTGAATCCAAACTAAAATTAACAAATACGAATTAAAGGGTAGATGTTTTTCTTGGATTAGTTTGGAAAGCCTGTCAACAATTATAACAAAAACCATATCTCAATTCCCATACACCAATGAAATCTTCATTTCAATTTTTCTCAAAGAATTTTAATACACAGAGAAAAAAAAAAGACATTAATTCAAAATTTGATTCACTTCAAATAATTATAAATCAATAATGGAAAAGGGAATTCTACTCTATCTTTGTTGTCATCACTTCTTTTATACTAATATTTTCATTACAAATCAAAATATTAGACTAACCAAATCAACTATGCAAATATTTACATATATATTATAATAAAAAAAATCATTTGATTTAAGGAGACAATACTGATACTTCTGAAAAAGATTTCTATCACTCATACTATTATCTTTATATCTATAATTGATTATAATGTTCTCTTATCTTTCTTATTTATATTTTTAAAATTAGTATTTCACAATAAATTTTTATCAATCTAATAAATCATCTTTAAATTTTCAAAATTAATTAGAAGATTCTTAATTAATCTCCTTATTATTTATTTTCTAATATATTAAACTCTTTCAAATACAAATATATTATATTGTATGAACTTTATTATTTTTATACATTATAAGTAAAATAAAATATAACACGTTTTAACTAAGAAAAAAAGGTTTTAATAACATAGCAAATAATTTAAAAGCTATAACCTTAAACAAAATAAAATTACGACATTATTTTTTTAAAAGCTAATAATAATTTTAAAAGTAATAAATATCAATTAATATTTTAAAAATTTATAAAAAAATTATCTATAATATCACTTTTTTTATTTTTGTTAGAAGGAAATCGTGTTAATAAAAAGAGTTTTATAATTAACTATAAAGATATAAATAATAATAAGAGTAGTATATTTTTTTTAAAAATGCAAATATCGCTTCTCTTAATTTATTATTATTGTTATTGAAACTAAATAAATACTATTCGAGTATTCGTGCGCCTCACAAGACAAAATTATATGGGAGATTGGCTGGCAGGTCATAATTGAATGTACACATACAACATTCCTGAAATGGATAATTACTTGCTTTTTTTTGCTCAGAGTCTCATTTTATTTTTGTTAACATCTTAAATGTCTCTATTCCCATGCACATGTTTAACAAACCAGCAAATTTAGTTGAATTTATATCCTTTTTTTTTTAATTATATATACCAATTGCACTGAATAATTTATTATTAAATAAAGATGATAAATATTGTTGTTTTATTAAAATCCCAATTCCAATTAAGTAAAATATATACATGAAGTTTTCAATCAAGTTAGATTAGTAGTTTAGAGCACAAGTTTTTGATAAATTTGTTTTGAATTTCAAAAAAGTGTAAATTTCAAAAACAAATCCCCAATCCAATAATAACGTACTTTTCAGTCTGAAATCTACAAAATTGTGGCAGATTGCAAATAGTTCTCTTCAAAACATATTTGACATTCCTTAAACTCAGATCATTGAGGACCCACTCCAAATCCACACATGTTAAATTGAGATTTGGATTTTGATTAAATTAGCTGAAAAATATTATAGCGACTAAATTTTTTAAATGATTTAATATTTAACATTTATTTATAAATATAATTTAAAAAAAATTAATTTTAAATATAGATACTATAAAAATCGTGTTTTTTTTAAATTTAAAAAATAAATTTTAAGAAATAATTAATTTTTGGCATAATCGATTTCAAATGCCTACAAAATAAAATATGAATATGAAAATAATTTATCTACATAATTAAAACATAATTTAGTTTAATTATTCATAATATAGCTAATTGCTAGTGAATATTAGCTGATAGTTAGATAAAATTAGTAGTAATTATTAATGTTAATATATTTAATGATAATTAAAAATAAATATTAATATTTATTTTTTATTTAAATATTATTTTTATTTAAATAAGTAGTGCCTTAAAAGTCTATATGGGTAAAAATTTGTAATTTGAGGCAAAAGTTTCAAAGATCTTGATGGCTTCTCTATCTTGCCTAAATCACAATCTTATTTTTTCCATAAACATATCAATGATTTTCATCTTGGTAAATTGCATGATATCTTCTACAATAAATTAATAAGAAGATTTTATTTTTTAAATTCGGATTATTTAAAATATTAGGGGGTGTGTGGGAAAATATATTATTATTATTTTTTTAAATTATTAAAGGTATATGTGGGAAAAAATATTGTTGGCCTTTAAGTTTCCGGTATGTAGATAGTATTTAGTAAAATTAAAAATCAAATATTAAAAATTAAATATCTAAACGCTTAATTATTTAAATTATAAAATATATTTAAAATCCTAATAATTTATCATATTGGACATAAATTTTAAATAAACAAATTAACTTATAATTTTAAAAGATTTTTAAATTAAATTAATTTTTAAGATAAACATCACTAAACGATTTAAAATTAAAATATGCTGAAAATATGAGATAAATGTTATTATCAAACACCATCATAGTAATTAAATATGTACAAAATTATTAAATTTATCACAAAATTTTTAATTATTAAATCTAAATCAATTAAATTCAATAAAAATAAAAAATTATAGTTTAGATTATTTTATGATTGATTATAGTTTTAAAATTTGTATAAGTCAAATTTTTAGTTTGGTTATGATTTAAAAAATAAAAATTCAATTAAACCGAACCGAATTAATAATATGATAAAATTACGTTTTTTTTAGATATATACTCTAATATTTTTTAAAATATATTTTAAAATAAAATTAATTAGAGAATTTAAAAGTTGTTGGAGAGTTTTTTTTTTAAATATTTTAATTAATAATTTCTTAATTTATTTAAATTGACTGTTTATCTATTTATAACTTTTTAAATTTTTTACAAATTGTAATTTAATATAAATTTTTATTGTTATTTTGATGATTACTGATTTTTTTAATGATATTTCATTCTAATTTTATTATTATAATGCTATAAAATTTTAAATACATAATTTTTTTTATAATATTAATAAGGTTGATTGTTAATGTGATTTTATTTTTAATGTTTGTTAAATTTATGATATTTTTAATTTTTAATTTTATTTATTTATTATTTTTATCAAATGAAACTGATTATCTAAATCAATTTCAAATAGCTTTAATTTGAATATTTTTTATTATTATTTAGTTTGATTAAAAATTAAATTAAACGTATTGTCAAACAATAAACACCCTCACCCAGCTGCGAGGACTTGCATATCGAGCTGCCGATAGCCGCTGCGTGCAGATCTAGAACCAGCATGTCTCTTGCAGACGCGAGCTCAAACCTCCTCCCTGCTAGTCACTGCCCGCCGTCTGCGTGCAATCCAGGTCCGCTGCTGCCGTCGATCATCACGAACTAGGGGAGTTTTCTTCTTCTTTGATAAGTTTGTTTTCAATTTTTCATGCATTTTTTAAGGTTTTTTATTTACATAAAAAATAAAATATTTATTTCATATTAACTGTATTTTTTTAATATTTTTAATTAAAAATAGTTTACATTTATCAATTAAAGTTGATTGTCACATCAACTGATATTGCTAGTTCTAGTGGCCGAACCTCATATTTGTTAACGAATTTAATCATAAATATAGTTTTACAAAAAATATATATATATATTTGGTTATATATTTGTAATGAATATAAAAATATATAATTAACGTTACATATAAAAAAATATAAAATATATACACACAAATAATTTTATACAAAAGTCAAATACATGATAATAAAAATTTATTTTAATAAATAATGAAATAAAATTTAATTTACATATTATATAAAATAAAAAAATAAAAATTCTTAATAAATAATTAATTGTAAAATATTTTGTTATATTAAATAATATAAAAAGTATATAAATCCGCCCAAACATCTAGTTTTAAATGGACAGGTATGATAAAATACAAAATACAAAATCAATAAATCTCATAGTATAATTCTTCAAAACAAATATCAAAATAAACTAAAAATATAAATAATAATAGCAATAATCTCGAATTAAAATATTAAATCTTATTCAACGATAAATAATAGCTTACCACTTTTTAACTTTTAATAGTATTTTTAAGAATTTGATTTAAATATTAAGAAATATATATTTAATGTCAAAAATAAAACTTACAATTCTGATTGAATTACGAGATAAATAATAAATAAATAAAAAAAAGCCACCATAAAAAGATAAAGAAACAAATAAATAAATATAAAAAATTCAGATGTATTAAAAAATAAATAAATAAAATCTACCATTCACCTAAAAAATCCGACAGTGGCATGAAAAAATATATATATATATATATTTTTTTTTAATGAATGAGAAACTTCTCTAAAAAATCCTAGTAAAAAAAGTTTAACTAAATTTATTGTTATGCATTTAAAATTATGCATAACGATATTATTCAGATTTAAAATCAATTAACTAGAAACTAATTAAAAAAATCATGCATTTAAAATCAGTTGAGAGTTTAATATTGTTCAGATTAATTCTTCAAGAAATAAAATATGATTTAGCATTAATTAATTGTTTCTTAACCCTAATTCAATAGTTAAAACTTAAAACAAAATTTATCTATGAGCAAATGTTAGAGTTAGAAATCTCATCATCAACATTAAAAATTATCGAACACTTGATTTGTAAAATAAAGGTTATTCAGAGAGCTAGCTTAAAGTCGTATCTAAAATACACTATACTTGATATTCGAATTGTATAAATCCAGCCCAATTTAATCTTCCCTTTCTGCAGGGGCCCAATAAGAACCATCATGAAATCTTTATTCCAGAACACTAAAAAAAAAAAAGTTGGGCTTGATTGGCCCATTTTTATGACCGAGAATAATCGAAACAGCCACTCGTACGCTCGTGTTATACACTGTAAGTCCTATTTCCCGCCATTTACACACACACACACACACACACGGAGACTGGCGGACTGCCATTTTCTCCGTTTCTAGCTGTAGGCTCTGTGTACTTTCGCTTCATTTGCTGAAAAAATTGCTTCTTATCCTCTCTACAATTTCTTGGGTTCGCAAAGGAAGAGAGATTTCGTAGATGGACGATTCTAGGGTTTATGGCGATTACAATCCTAGCACATCACGGTCCGGGGCGGGTACTGTTACGAGGATCCGATTAGAGAACTTCATGTGCCATAGCAACCTCCAAATCGAGCTCTGCCCTTGGGTCAATTTCATAACTGGTCAAAATGGAAGTACGTTCTCTTTCTTCTCACTGTTCAGATTATGGTTTGGTTGTTTATTTACAGAACTGAAAAAGTTGGATTAAATTGACTTGTGGTTTTGGTGTTTGCAGGTGGCAAAAGTGCAATATTGACTGCTTTGTGCATTGCATTTGGATGCCGTGCCAAAGGGACTCAGAGGGCATCTACGTTGAAAGATTTTATCAAAACTGGTTGCAGGTTTATGATCTTTGCTTATTTTTGTTTTTGCTTTTGAGAATGGAATGCGGCAAATTTTTTCAACTGTTATCTGAATTATGTCTTATAAGTTACATTACATAATTGAACCAAAAGCGCTGTGGAAGTTTCTAACTGGATGTGACCATGTTTTCTTTTCGAGGCATTGTCGCTTATTCCTTTGTTTTTCCTTGAATTATTGATCACATTATTTGGATTTCAGCTATGCATCTTCATTTTTCCTTTTAAATCACTATCTTAGTCATTTTCCTTTTGAATTAGTCATTTTCCTTTTGAATTAATTATATTCTTGTATTCACTTTCATTTGACTGAGATTTTTACCTTTCCAGTTACGCTGTTGTTGAAGTGGTACTGAAAAATCAAGGAGAGGAGGCTTTTAAGCCAGAAGTCTATGGTGATGCCATAACTATAGAACGCAGAATTAATCAATCTACAGGCTCCACAGTTCTAAAGGATTTCCAAGGTCTAAATAGTTTCTGTTAATAAATATTTTTAATTCATTTTAAAACCTCCACGGTCTTTGAGGTCCTGGTAAGACGTGTAAATGGCAATAAAATTTTCAATTTGTTTTACATGGTATTAGACACAGAACTATTGTGCTGTTTTTCAAAATGCCTTTATGAAGACCCATTGACCACTGGATTCATTACTTATACTGGAAGTATGTGTCTATGTTGTATCCATTTTTTGCAACTTCTGAACAATTAAATTTTGCCTGACCAGGGAAGTAGTTAAGCATGTAAAAAGGCTCAAAGTTACTTATTGAAGGTGTCATGAACTAGTGTGAAAATATGTTTTGGGGTATATGCTTATGAATTTTCAGGTTGAACATCCCCTGGTGCCTGAATTCATTAGTCATTTTAAATAAAGAATTTGAAAACTGTCTTAAACAGAAAAGTGTCACTTAGATTCTATATCCACCTGGAAAAACACTAGCATAATTTTGAAATCTTAGGACACGATACTCTTCATATGAAGAATCTTGCTCCGATTCATATTTATGGATGGTTTCAAATCCATGTGGTCAATTTGGTGCGAGTTCTCCTCTGAATTTAACCCAGGACATGAAAGTGAACAACGATTCAAATTTCACCACATTTAGCTGTATGCTTTCGCTGCTTTTGTTGTGCTCTAGTGCCTCATGATTGGTGAAAGCTGTTGTATTCACTTGTTCTTTTCTCTATTGCATTATTTGACAGGAAGAAAGGTTGCTAGTCGAAAAGAGGAACTTCGGGAGCTCATTGAACATTTTAATGTGAGTGTAATTGCAGCTGCATATTGATTTTCATTGAAAAATGGAAAGGAAAAATGTCCCATGCAGGTTTGGCTTAATATCATGCAGTGCTTTCCCAGGAATGTTTTTAGTCCTTTTTATATTTAATTCCCTTGAATGGTCATCCAAACCCTAACTGAAACTTAGCTGAGGTGAAGTTAAGCTTATGTTTTGCCATATGAGGCTAGATTGCTCTTTGATTCAGCTAAAAATACCCCAAGTTGAACTTGCCAAGGCAATTATTTTTTCCTTCGAGCTTTCCTTGCTTCCCATTTTACTGTCATCTTGATTAGCATTGAGGAGAAGATGCTTCTATTTTTCTCTTCCTTCTGCTGTTCAATGAACTGATTTTTTTTTTTAATCTTTCCCTGCTTTAAAATAATTTTTCCATTTGGTTCTTTTTAAAAATTAGAAGTTATTCTTCATATTGGATCTTGAATTCCTTCTGCTGGATATTCTGCAGATTGATGTTGAGAATCCCTGTGTAATAATGAGTCAAGACAAAAGCAGAGAGTTCTTACATTCTGGGAATGACAAAGATAAATTCAAGGTAACTTCTTGTTTTGTGCACATCTGATCTGAAGAGAAACTGTGTGGGTTCTTTATTGACACTTTCTTTCTCAGTTTTTTTTCAAGGCGACTCTCCTTCAGCAAGTTAATGATCTTTTGCAAAGTATTTATGAACATTTGAGGTCTGCAAATGCACTTGTTGATGAATTGGAGGCTACAATAAAACCCATAGAGAAGGAACTCGCTGAGTTGCAAGTGAAAATAAAAAACATGGAGCACATAGAAGAAATATCTCAGCAGGTACAGCAATTAAAGAAGAAGCTTGCATGGTCATGGGTTTATCATGTTGACAAGCAACTTGAAGATCAAAGTGTGATGATTGGAAAGCTTAAAGATCGTGTGCCCACTTGTCAAGCTAAAATTGATTGGGAACTTGTGGGTAATTCTTGGCATTATTAAAACTTCTGTCTGCATGTTCAGTTGTGTTACTTGCATTATTAAATTCATGATCTATTTCATTTTTATTACTCCATTCTATGTTAAATAGGGATACTTGCATAGAGGCCCTAGGTCAAAGGAGGAACTAGGAAATTTTCCTTAGGGATGTTTTTGACTAAAGTTCCTGTTTTTAAATTGTATATATTTCCATCTAGATATATTTTTCCTCTTCTTATTTTCTTTATTTTTTTTAAGTGGGACAGAGTTGAGAAATCTATATTCTTTGCAGTGGGCTTAATGCCGAGTAAAATTTGAAATTTAGGTTTTGATACCTTAGACAAACCAGTTGGTGAGTTAGATCAGAAGTTTCCATATGGGATTTACTAAATAATGGTGGTTTTAAGTTTCTGGAACATTACATGTACTTATGGGGTATGGATTCTAACAACGGCAGTGAATTTGTTAACAGATTAGGCTGTATATAAGGATTGTTCAGTAGAAATGACAGGAAAATTATGTTGATATTTAGGATTTGTCACATGAAGAATTAGGTGAGATACTTAGGGTTGAAAAAGAAAAAGGAAGAAATTAGCAGACTAAATGGCTGCTGTGATAATTATCTGAATTCTGAGGTATGATATCAGCTACTCTTAAAGAAGGAACAAGAGAGAATAATTTGATGGTTGATATTTTATTTTTAATTTTTTCCAAATGAAACCCCTATGATTGAATTTGAAAATTCTAACTTATAGGTCCTTGATTCCTACCGTAGGGAGAGGGCTCGGGTGGAGGTTATTTATTTATTTATTTTTTCTTTTGGAATTCACACTATTACGATGTGTGCCTGATATGCTTAAGGAGCTTGAGGTTGGGAGATGGAATTCCCACACCAGCTAGAAACAAGGGAATGGGAGGATTTATATAGTTCGAGTTGAAACTACTAGAATAATTTGGGCTAACATTTTGGGCCTTGGTTTGCGGCCCAAAATTTTCAGGAATAGTTTGGTTTGAACCATTACAACTGTATATTCTCCTTTTTAAGCTCAATAAATGGTGCAGTTCCTTATGAACTAATAAAGAAAGAGAGAAAGAATCTGATGAATACTTCATTCTTTTGGGTTGAGAGAAAATTGATTTTGGAGACTTATAAATCCCTAAAAGATTGTAGGCTCCACTTGAACAATCAAAACACCTTGATTTACTGGAATTGCGGACATTACAGTTCCATTGTACTTTCAGAAATACAACTCAACTCAACTAATCCTTAATCCCAAATTAATTGGAATCGGCTATGTGAATTATTCTTTTCCATTTCAAGCGCTCCTCGGCTATGTTTGCAAAAAGATCTAGAGTAATTAAGTCATCCTTAATCACTTTCCTCCAAGCAAGTTTATTTCTACCTCTACCTTTCTTCCTAACATCTAGCTTAATATGATCTACCCTTGTAAAAAATAGAATTCTCAAATTATAAACAACTTTTACTTGTAATTCAACCAATTAAATGAACACGTCATGCTTCCACAGTTTTCTTTACTTTTTAATGGTGAATAAGATTCCTGGTCAAGAAAAATGGTAAGGTTTCTTCTATTCAGTAGAAACCCCCCCTCTCTTTCTGAAGTTCTTTGTTTGTTCAATGTGAAATTCCTCAAAATTCCCATTTTTTAGCTGTGCAGTCTGTATTTGAAAATTACACTGAGTGTTGCCTACTTTATTCTTGACTCTGACTTGTTTCTCATTATCCTAACTGTTTACTATTTGGCATTATTTTCCTCAAAATATGGTCAAGTGCGATGCAGATCCGATTTTCTCTCTTATTGTATTCAGGTTGTGTGTATGATGTCTTTGTTGATCATTCTTTTATTTCATATAAAGATCATATTTTAAATTACTTTTTATGAGCTGTAGTTAAAGCACACCATTTATCTATTGTGCAGGGTAAGGTGGAATCACTGAGGGACCTCCTTACAAAGAAGAAGGCCCAGATTGCACACATGATGCAAAAGACATCGGAAGTGAGGAAAAACCAGGATGAATTGCGGCATTCTATATCCTTGGTATGTTGGAACTTGGAAGTGGCTAGTTGATAATGTGAAATTGCAGTGGATGCATGACTTTTTCTTAATTTCTTTTTCTGTCCGTTCCTTTTTCTTCTTCTTTTAAATGCAATAAAAGAGAAGAAAAGCAAAGAAACAAATTATTGTATGTCAGTTACAATAAACTAGGGTTATTTGGTGAATGCATAGTGAATTTCAGTCATTCATGTGTTAAAGAAAGGGTAAACTCTGATTGCAATCAGCTCAATCACCAAAAGGAAACCCAAACCTTTTTGGAAAATCACAATTGTATCGAAATCTTCCAAAATAAACTATTTTACCCTTATTTCAAAAAGTAATTGCAATTGTACCTATTTGGTCAAAATTACACCCATCATTTTTTGCAATGGAGAAGAGATTGATGGAGAGTTATGATAAAGTTGAGTTCAATGATGAATAGGATGAATAGGTAGGAAAATTAATAGGTATAATAGGCTATTTTCATTTCAATGTTGACCAAATGAATACAGTTGTAAATAATTTTTGAAATTAGGGCAAAATAGGGATTTTTTAAGGTTTGGGTGTACTTGCAATCTTTTTTAAAAAGGTTGGGGCTTTTTGTTCTTTAGACCTTGCATATCTGATGTGATTATTTTTCAAGCTTTGGCGCTATTACCTGTGCGCTTTAACAATTTTTCTGTATTGATGTCATTATTTTTTAAGCCTTGTACTTTTGCATGTGTGCTTTAATGGTTTTATGTTTCAATTATTCATATACCTTATTGATGCTAAGACTATTTTCTAGGCAACAAAAGAAAAGCTTGAGTTAGAACAAGAGCATGGCCGTGGAGCTAACAACATTCGGAAAATGATGAAGCATGCACAATCTCTTCAACGTGAAGTCCAAGATATTCAGGATCAACATTTTAAACATACACAGGTATTTCAGTACAAATGATTGCTTTATTTAATCCCTCCAAGTGTCCCACGTTCTACTTCTTTTTTGAGTCTTCATTGCTTTGTTATGATTAGGAAATGAAATTTCCCATCTTCTGTTCTGTTAACATTTATCTCCCTTTTCAGAAACATTTTAAACAAGGTTTTTATTCGCAGTTGTGGTATGTTCATGTCAATGCATTGTGGCTTAAGTGTAGTGGTCATAGTTGGTACTGTCGCGAATTTGTTTAGAAAAATGGAAATATCACCTTTGTGGTGATTGATGGTTGTGATTTGGCTGATATGATTTATAACTGGTATTTAAAACCATGGATTTAAATAATAATGGTATTTTCTTCAAGTGTAATTTGTCATGAACAAGTGTGCTTGTGTTGTTACTGTCTGACATGATAATCTCCAAAAGAGTGCTTTGCAGTGTAAGTACAATGTGCCAAAATTTCAAATTCATTTTCTATAATTTTATTAGGTGCGTGGTCTAATTGTGACATTTATGAAAGAGAAGTGGAAGGTGGAATGCTTGTAAAAATCATTATGCTATCAGGGGTTGTGCGAGTGACTTTTGGGATTCCTGAAATGCCAGTTCTTCATTCCTTCATCTGCATTATGCTTTAGAGTGTTGCATACTTATGTATGTTCACTTGCTATTGGCTACCATTTATGCTACTGATGTTTGCCAATTTATGGTTGCATGTGAAAGGATGTAGATAGATTAGTTATTGTAGTTGGGGGTTCTTCGGATTGGGGAGGGAGACATGTACTATTGCATACAAATGATATACAATTGTAGATTACAAGAAAGTGGTGCGAGGAGGAAGTTGCAATCTTTAGGCAGTTCAAATACTACATGGTATGTGAGGATTATTAAAGAGCAGTAGGTTGCTTTGGTCAAGGGGATAATGTGAATACTGATACCAAATGATTAGGGTGATGAAGGGAGAAGATTAAGTATGGGAGTAAAGATTATCTCGGGAGAGAATTGGAGAGTGGATAGTTGAACTTGAGGGGAACCATAAAGTGGGGAAGGTATGCTCATATTAGAGGATGTTGGAATGATTCTAGATGATATATGAGCAATGTAATTGTACCAAATAAGTGGATGTTAATTAAGGTGGATGGCATTAGACAACTAAGAAGTTCATAGCTTCAGGAGATGCTTGTTGTCATAGGAGGGATGATAGCACATGAAGTATCAATAGAAGAAAAATCTCAATAGGTGTGATGAGATTTGTTAGGAGTTCAATAGAAGTTGATCTGGCATATAACTATGATGTGGTATATAACTATGTAGGAGGAAAAGGAAGATATCAACTCAATAATGTGATGCTAACTATATATATATAGTGATTGTAAACATTGAGGATACATTGTTCTCATTTGAAAACCCACAAAGAGAAGTTAAGGAGGTGCATTTTTAGTGAGCCTTGCCGAGTCCAAAGGTAAAATTATCTACAACATCCAATAGATTTGCAATTGATAATGGATCTAGCTGCTAACCCACAGTTAATCTCTTGGTTATCAAAATTATCTGTCCTATTCATTTTCTCAACGCCAATTAACCCACAGTTAATCTCTTGGTTATCAAAATTATCCGTCCTATTCATTTTCTCAACACCAATTAATTTTGATGGGGATGTTTGTTTTAAACCATGTACCCAGAAGAGGTTTAATGCGAAGGAGATAGTAGTGATGATATTTAATGATGTTAATAGTTTTATACCCTCTAATTTTTTGGTTTCCCATAGGCTGAAGAATCTGAAATAGAGGAAAGGATAAGGGAACTACAATGCATGGTTGATGCTGCTAGTGCCACCCTACTAAGGTTGCTCTTTTGTTTACCTTATTGTGTTACGTGCTTATGTTTCATCTTCATCTCATGTTATATTTTACTTGACCAATAATTCAAATTATAATTCAGGTTAAAGGAAGATGAAAGTGACTTATCAGAAAGAGTGTCCAAGGGAATAAATGAAATCAGAAAAATAACTGAAGAGGTATGAAGATGCTTGACATAATCAAATGACTTGATCATGTGGAACATGCGACTGATTCTTGCTATATGGTTTATTTGCCAATTCCAAGTCTTTTTTGTTTATATTGAAGGAATATTAGTATTTATTTTTCCAGAATTTCTATATGTGACAATCCCTTGATAGGATTAACATAACTGCCTCAAGCCCTGTGGTTAACAGTCACGTGCATTAGATTTTTCTTTAATATGGGCCTTAATTCTTGGTAAAAATGACTCTAAAATTGGGAGTAATTGTGGAAAAAATTCATTCCTGTTTTATTCGGTTTCCCTTTAGAAGCTTTCATTTAGTTGTCATTCTTGTTATTTTCTATGGTTGTCTGTATAATAATTGCTGATGCTTTGTGCAACAGAACTTTTGCCTCCACAGAATGTCATGAAAATTTGATTTAGTCCTGTTTGTGAGTAGGGTAGATTGTAGGAGATCTGAATTGAAGCTTTATGTGGTGGTGGTTTCAGACTTAAGTTTGAGTTGGGTGTTGTGAGGGCTCAATGCTAGGCTAATGCTCATGCTGTGACATTTTATTTTTTCGGATGGGAGGCTTTGTGCCTAGTAATGACTCCCAATATGTAATGTCCATTGAAAGTTCAAATAGTTTGTCTTCCTGGAATACTATAAACATAATCAACTGATCTAAATTTTTGGTTGTTCAGATAGAAAATTATGAAAGAAAGCAACGGGAGATCCAGGCTAACCTTCACCAGCTCCAGCAACATAAGGCCAACAAGGTTTGTGCAACTCCTTTGATCTTGCATGTGACAGCTGCTCATAACAATGAATGTGTTTTTTTTTTGTTAGGCATATGC
The DNA here is from genome assembly GCA_948193065.1 of Aleurites moluccanus. Classification (NCBI taxonomy): domain Eukaryota; kingdom Viridiplantae; phylum Streptophyta; class Magnoliopsida; order Malpighiales; family Euphorbiaceae; genus Aleurites; species Aleurites moluccanus. Next base: position 22,356 of record CANXYC011177317.1, read on the forward strand.
AAGTCCATTTTTTATATTAAAAAAAAAATTAATGCTTGTTTCTTGTTAAGTGTCTGGATCTATATGCTAATGCAAATTCTGTTTATAATTCGAAGTTGATTATGACGTTATTGGTTAGCTTTAAAAAAAGTTTTCTTTGACAGGTTACGGCCTTTGGAGGAGAGAGGGTGATTAATCTTCTACGTATTATTGAAAGATGTCACAAACAGTTTAACAGACCACCTATAGGTCCAATTGGTGTCCATCTGGTGAGCAATAACAACCAGTGTATCTATATGCTCGTCTATGAATTGTGTCAAGCACATAGTTAGGAGTAGGGAAAAGATCAATGTTCTTGGTCCCAACTAGTTTGGAATTTGGATTTAGTTGAGTTGATTCCAGCTGTTCACTTTAATTGATACCCTTCTGATGGTGACTGAGTTTTTTTATTTGCTCTTAAGATAAAATGCAGCTTAGTTTCTGGGTTGAAGGCCTGTCATTGGTCATTAATAATAACTATGTTTCAGTTATAAAAATAGGCATTTTTAACTACTGTGGAATTCTTCCTATCGTTTACTAGTGCATCTTGATTGATGATTATGCACTGCAGACAGTCAATGGTGATAGATGGGCTCCTGCTGTTGAACATGCCATTGGGAAGTTGCTCAATGCTTTTATTGTAACGTGTCATAAGGATTCTCATCTTCTGAGAAATTGTGCAAAAGAAGCAAAATATAATAACCTTCAAATTATCATATATGACTTCTCAAGACCAAGGTAGATGGCTGACTATTTATATTGTTTGCTTACCAGTCTCTTCAGGTGGATGGTTAGCGGTCATACTTTATTGTTTGACCACCCTCTTCTTATTTTGCTCTTATTTCTCTGTGTAGGTTGCACATACCACCTAACATGCTTCCTCAAACAAATAATCCAACTACACTTTCTGTTCTACATTCTGAAAATCATATTGTATTGAATGTCTTGGTGGATATGGTAATTGATTGTGTTCATCATTGGTTCTCTCGTATTTAACTTCGCGCAGCTTTGTTTTTACATCTTGCTATGATGTGTGCTTTTTTTTTTTTCTTGGGTGCCCAAATTATGTTTCCAGGGTAGCGCTGAGAGGCAAGTGCTTGTAGAAGATTATGATGTGGGAAAAGCTGTTGCTTTTGACAGAAAGATCCAAAATCTAAAGGAGGTTTACACCTTGGATGGATATAAAATGTAAGCTGTTATTGAATTCAATTAAATTACATTCTATCGGATTTGCCATAAGAGCATGTTTTACATTATATTCTACCAAGCATGCTCCTGAGAGTATTAAGGTTTATTGCATAATGGAACAAAAATTCAGTAGACAAATGAATTGAAAATTTATTGCATAACATCCCATCACACTCTATAAAGGGTTCACCGAAGATAATGGTTTAGAAAGTACTTATTTAAACAATGGTACTTTAACCCCTATGTTAATATCAGCTAGCGTCTAGGGATCACTAGAATTTTTAAGGCACTCTAAGAGCTCTTATTGTTTATATTGATTCAGCATGGATATTCGTTCTGCTCTTGTTGATTGAAATTCTACGATCCAGTTTCTGTGCACTGTGGAAAACCTCTCTCTCTCTCTGAGTTGGGAACATAGTTGCTGTTTTTACAAGTACTTATTAATGTTTCCCTCTTAGGTTTTATCGTGGATCAGTCCAGACAGTGCTTCCTCCGGTCAAGAATCTAAGGGGGCGTCTTTTTAGCTCTTATGATAATCACATTAAGGATCTTGAGCAGCGTGCATCAAATTACCAAGAGGAAGCTGAAGAATGCAGGAAAAGGAAGCGGGATACTGATGCAAATCTTCGGGATCTTCAAAGTGATCTGAATAATGTGAAGGTAATAATATTTCATTTGTAATTTTTTTTATAATATTTTTAAAATTTTAATCTGCTTAATATTTTCAGTATGCTTAAACCCAAGGTTCTAAATCACATTGTGGCCTTATCTCTGTTGCGGCTGAAGTTAAACGGTCACAGTTAATGCTATCCTGAATTTAGAAAAATGGTAATACCAGCTTTGTTAGTGTGTCACGGTTGCAATGATTCACTGTTACGATTTAGCCAATACAATACATAAAGCCTGATATTTAAAAACCATGCTTAGACATGTAATTTTCTTCACATTGCCTTTTGCCAATCAGCAGTCTTCTTACTTGGTTTATCTGGCTTTATAGGCCTTAGTTGATTGCAAATCAAACTGCAGGATATTCTGTGCATTTATTGCTTCATATTAGAGTTCTAAATTTCTCCCTTTTCTGGTGATATATGAACTGACTTGAAAATTTATGTGCTGTGGAGACGTGTGCTTATAATGTCCTTATGTTAAGTGGTGGACTGAGCCTGGCTAAGATTGTATATGGTAAAACTCTTCTTATCTGACCTTTAGGTATGGAGCAGAGGGAAAGCCCAAGCTAAGCGTTCTTTATATTTGTGATGATAAACATTTCTGAGTTGAAGTTTATTTGGTAGACCAGTGCTTTTCCTGTTAACTTTGTTCTCTCTAATATTGAAACCGTGTACAAGTTTTTCCATCTGAACCATTAGTATTAGCTCTGTATTTTCAGTTTGTTTTCTCTCTCTGATCAAATGACCAAAGTCTAAAACTTTGGTGATTTTTGCAATTTTGTCACAATTTTCAAATTTAGCTGTAATAATGTCCAATTCACAACACCCTTTTCCGTATTTGGCAATCCTACTTGTTCAGCTTCATCAGTAAGTTCTGTTCTCATGTCCTATATGCAATAGGAATGAACAGAAACTAGTCCACTTAACCAAATGGATGATGAATATATTTTCCTTTGGGGTAACAACTAATGCGTTTAGGAGCAAAACAACTGGTCTTGATTATGGTGAACTGACCATTAAAACCCCACCCGACTCTAAAACAGCTGAGTTATATAGGATTCATTTTTATGTCATATATGATATGCATGTGTGTATAAATACTGTTTCTTTTGTTTGGTGTAGAGGAGATGCATGAGTGCTGAGCGGGATCTGGCATCTAAGAAACTAACACTTCAAGATTTGAAGAAGTCATATGCTACTGAAAGTAGTACGCCTGCTGCATCAACTGTTGATGAGCTTCATCAAGAAATATCAGTTTGTTCCTTGTTACCATTGTTACTGTTTTTCTTTGGGGGTTTTGTTGGGGACATATGATGCCGTGGTTACCTAGGTTGCTATTCTTTCATTCACTATGAGATGCTTATTTTCTTTATTCATATAAATTTCTTTGTGAATGTTCTCCAGAAACTCCAAGAGGATGCACAAAAAAAAGAAATTGCTCTGGAAATGCTTAGAGTCAGAAGGGATGAAGCTGAAGCTAATGCTAGGGAACTTAAATTATCATTTGAGAATTTGTGTGGTATGCTGCTAACTGTTTATATTTTTATGTTTCATTCAAATGTAACCCTACTTATGCATTCTCCTCTGTTCATTATTGGAAAAAAATGTAGAATCAGCAAAAGAAGAACTTGATGCCTTTGAAGAAGCAGAACGCGAGCTAATGAAGATTGAAAAAGATCTACAATCTGTAGAGGAGGTCACCGATCCTTATTCTTGTGTCCTATCCTTAATGGTTTTCTACAATTCTTTTTAAACATTATTTATACAAGCTTGCTCACAAATCAAAATTTTATCTCAGGAGAAGGCTCATTATGAAAGAATAATGAATAACAAGGTCCTTCCTGATGTCAAAACAGCAGAGGCATATTATCGAGAGCTTGAAGAGAACCGAAAGGTACATTATGTGTTATCTGTATATGGAGCATTACACTTGAATTACTTGCTTATGCATACTCCATTGTTTTTCTTGTTTTTAAATCTTATTTCAACATTAATACGTGATGTTTCATGTGTAAGTTTAACTAATTTTGGTTTGTTTGAGATGCATTTGTGGAAAAACTGAAAGTCTCTCCATAAGAAATGATGATTTCTTAGGTTTTTAATGATATAAACAATGATCTGACTAATTAAGTATTGTGCAATAGCTCCATCAAATGACCAAATATCTTCATTTCACACCAATTCGACCTAAAGAAATATACTTCACTGGTGATGGTACTCCTTGGTGAAGATGATAATATCTTACATCTCTCATAAGTCACAATTGCCCCCCCACCCTCTTATGTTTGTTGCTCTTCCTCTCCATGGATAGTATATTTCACCTCTCTTGATGCTATCTCCATTTGGCTATTTTTTGTGCTAACACTAAAGTTGGTTTTGCTTATATTCTTTGATTTCCTGTTTTCTCCATGGTACTGCTAAAAGATTTAAATAGAAGTCATTGCCATAGCATCAAGCTGGACCTTTTTTTTTTTAATGTTTTGTTACTTTAGGAGAGTTGCAGAAAGGCTTCTATTATATGTCCTGAGAGTGATATTGAAGCTTTAGGAGGTTGGGATGGGAGCACCCCAGAGCAACTCAGTGCCCAATTAAATAGATTGAATAATAGACTTCAGCAGGAGAGCCAGCGGTAAAGTCATGATCTGTTTTCATGCATCACTTGAGCAATAGTCAATAGTCTATTCTAATTTATAAGTTCATTTTTTTTTTTTTGTAATTTCTTGTGGCAGGTATTCTGACTCTATTGATGATCTTAGAATGTTGTATGAGAAAAAACAGCGTAAAATCTTAAGAAAACAACAAACGTACCAAGGGTTTCGAGAAAAGTTGAAGGTAAGTTATGTACTTGACTAGTTCACTTTTATTTATGTTTGACATATTCTATCTGGGCTAGACCTCTTATTTCTCAAATCTTTGCTGAAAGAGTTTGATTTATGCTGAGGGCTGATAGCGCTCCTTTAAGATACAACTCCATGGGTATTTGTTTTGCACTGTTGCATAATTTTCTCTCTCCTTATAAAAATTGGGTATCTTGTTTGGATCTTTACTTCAGAACTAAACTCTGTATATCTTGTTGTCTTTTTTAAACTCTATGTTTGGATTTATACTTCAGAGGTTAGTTTTATATATCTTGTTGTCTTTTTTATATCCTATGTTTGGATCTATACTTTAGAACTAAGCTCTCTGTCTTCTTGTCTTTTTTATTAAAGGCAATGCCCATTGTTCCTTTATGTTTGAAATCCATGGGAAGAATTGAAGGAAGCAATTCTAAGTTGTGGTTATAAGGTATAAATCTTAAAAAAATATATACATGGTTCTATAGTCTGACAATCACTGCTTATTTTCATATTTGCCTTAAGGCCAGGTGCTGTTAGCATTGCTTTTTGCTCAAAGGTGCTATATACTATTGATTTTTTCCTCCTCCATTATCATTACTTTAATATTTTTTCAATGCTCAAAGTGAATGTGGGGAACCAACTTATACATTGGAATGGCTTTGGAGAATGGATTACCTGCTTATTAGCCCATAGCAATTAACATGTAACGGTGTGAAAAGATTATACTTTGGATTTTACTTTTCATACCTCACGAAAATAACATTCTATCAATCATATATCATAATATGTTTAACTTTATTGTACATCTTTTCATTTTCCCTCCACCTTTTTTTTACTTGTTCACTCAAATTAAAATTGCAAACAGAATTAACTTACAGCTTCTTTCTTATTTCTTTGTGCTTTTTCTTCTGTCTTTTGTTTTCCCTTATTTTTTGAACTGTAGGCTTGTCAGGAAGCCCTAGATTTGCGATGGAACAAGTTTCAGAGGAACAGTACTCTTCTGAAGCGCCAGTTGACTTGGAAGTATGAATTGTTGTTTTTTTCCCAAAGCAAAACACTGCATCTCTTTTGAACTCTGTTTTTTTTTCTCCTTTTTATCATCCCAAAAATTCTGTTATTTATTTTATATTTGTTGTTTAACTTTGCAATTTTTGCAACTAGTTTTAATGGTCATTTAGGAAAGAAAGGGATCAGTGGTAACATCAAAGTCAGTTACGAACAAAAAACTCTTAGAGTAGAGGTAAGCAATTTATTCTGGACATAGGTGCCTGCTTATGTTAATCTCTTTTGTTTTACCTTGTGCTATATCTTTTTTCTCTGTTAGGTAAAAATGCCTCAAGATGCATCTAGCAACACTGTTCGTGACACTAGAGGGCTTTCAGGTTCACGCTCCTTTTACATACTTGTTGATTATCTTATCTGTTTATGCTTTTAGAAGTTAAGATAATAGCTATATGGACAGATTTCATTGGATATGCTTGCTGATTGTGTATTTTAGAAAGAATTTACATTTGATTTACCTAATAAATGAGTAACTGAAAATATTTTTGGTGTAATTGGGGACCACTTTTACTTTGGCTTGATTGTTTTAAGCATTGTTAACTTCATGTTGTTTTTATAATTGTTTTGTTATTTAGGCGGTGAACGCTCTTTTTCAACATTGTGCTTTGCATTAGCTTTGCATGAGATGACAGAAGCCCCATTCCGAGCAATGGATGAGTTTGATGTATTTATGGTAAGTGTTGCATATCTTTGAATGCGGATTGAGGGGTTGCTAAATTGTGGCTGTTTGAATTATTTGAGCTTTGTGTGAAGTTCTCAAGTAACGTACTGAGATAATATCCAGATGACTGAGCTTTATTTTCCTTTTCGAAATATTTTAGGATGCAGTCTCTAATAACTCTGTATTTCTTGTTGGTGTGGATGTCCAGGATGCAGTTAGCCGGAAAATCAGTTTAGACACCTTAGTGGACTTTGCATTGGCACAAGGGTCCCAATGGATATTTATCACCCCTCATGATATCAGGTTTTAACTTATGCTTGAAATTATAATTACAAATTTCCTCTGAAATCTTGTCTGCTGCTAGCTGCATAATTTTTAAAATCCTTTTTGTTTTCCTGTGGTGTGAGGGAGATTATCTGATGCTGGTCTTTTTTGTTTATAAATATGGTCCTTTAATTGGAAATTCCTTGGAATTAGGATCGAGGAATTGTATAAAACTGATACAATGTTAGCATCCATGACAAATAGAAGCAGCATTTGTTACAATGCTTTCTATTGTTTTGCATATTTTGTGACTCGTATGGACTTCCTAGGTTTTCAAACTTATATCTTCTCTCTTGTGGGGATTATGCTCAGAAGATGTTAGAATATTTAGACACGGTTAAAGATAAAATATTTTTAGCACACTGGAGTTTAACACAAGTATGCAAGTAAATTTTCTCCAATATCAGGTAAAATTTCTTGTTATGAACAGTTGCGAGATGGGGTCTTACGTTTTAAAGAAAGGAATTGATGAGAAATGCAAGTGTGACTTGAAAATCCTTAATTAGTACAGCTTAGATGCAGAGTATTTATGTGCAGATATTTCATGCATTATTGCATTAGTGCACATGGTGCTTGCGAGTATACATGTAAAAAGCTTTAAATATTCAGGGCCTGACAACTACATATTCAAGATGACGAAACTTAGATTCTTTAGTTTACTTGGACTTAGCTTTAGACTCATGACTTCTTATACTAATTCAAAATGTAGAGGTTTGTGGAAAACGTTATGTACATGTTTCCTTAGGTAATTCATTGTGTGAGATTGTCTTCTGTGTGATTATGAGTTCATTTAATTCATGGAGGAATAGAAAAAAAAAATAGAATAGTGATTTTAATGAGTGGAATATTTATTCTTCACTCTTTGTAAAATTTGTATTCATAAGTTTGAAAAATGTAATTGCACAATAAATGATTACTTATTTAGAATTTCAGCCAAGTTTGAGGCTACAAAGGTCCTATCACACATCTAAATTTGAATCAAAATTAAGAATAGCTATCCTATTCCATAAACCAAACAAGGCCTATATCTGGTAATATATGCTGCTTGGCTTCATGCTTTAGTTGTGATTGCTATTTTTGTATTTTCCAGTAGCACCATGTTGTTAACTGGAAATAAATAAGGGACCAGAAAAGTTTCTGGCATTCTTTGCAATAGGAGCTTTTTTGTAACACTGCTGCAATGTTATATTAACTTTTTTAGTTTGTCTTTGGTTTCAACTTTCAACTCTAACCTACAATAGTATATTGGAAACAACAGGTATTTAATTATGTTTAATATCTCAGTTCTATTGCTAGTAAAACAATCTTTTGGATATGTAGTTCCCATGCCAGAGATTGATTTGCCTTTTTATGTCAGGACTTGGGAAAAAAAAAGCTATTTAAACAATTGAGATGATAAGTGCTATTTGTTTTTTTTTTATACAGTATAGTAAAACAAGGGGAAAGGATAAAGAAGCAACAATTGGCAGCTCCTCGATCGTGATTATACCTATGCAAGTTCTGCTTCCCATTTGTATGACTTGAAATGCTATGTTCTCATTGTGCTAAAGATGGTAAGCTGTTAACGTATTCATACTTCCTGAGTGTATTCAAAATCAGGATCCTCTCTTGATTTCTTTTTGCTGTTTTTGGGCTTTGTTGCTTGTCATCTGAAAGTTTGCACATTTTAGTAATTTCTTCTTTTGCCTTGGCAATGAACAATTTATGCGAGCACTTTGGAGATGATTTTTAATTGAAATTCTAGTTTGTTTAAAGCCCTTGTATATAAATGATGCCACATTTTAATGGGTATAAAATATATAGTTTTTGAGGCCTGGTACTGGAATTTAGTAAATTTACTGCACTAAGCAAATCTAAATCCAATTGTTTGTCACTCGCACATACCAGTATTTACTCCACATATTTTGTTGCGCCAACTGCCAAGCATCATCTCATGCTAATAGAAGTGAGAAGGCTAACTCTGCTTTACTTGGCAGATGTATAATTTTTTTTGCTATTTTATGTTCCCTAACCCTAATGTATTATTCTTGCTACCAATTACGGGATACCCAACAGTGATTATTGTTTCTTCAATCTGTGTTCTGCTGTTTTGGATTTACTTACCTTGATTTACGGGTCAAAGTCAAATATTCATTAAAAAGATTTGCCCGCTGAAGAACAATATCAAACTGCAAAAATGTGACAGCGCATGGGATTATATTATTTTGCTTGAAACTTTAATGCGAGTGGTTGAATGGTATATACTGGTGTACTTTGTATATTGGGTTATTTGAAAATTAATTGTGTGCATGTGGTATGAGCATATGCTAAAAATGTGAGCAAATGGATCGAGTGAACAATGCATAATCAAACGATTGATATCTATATATGTTTAAATGGTTGTCCAGTTATTATGACTCGTATGGATGTTGAAGATTTGTTTTGCAGGGGATGGGCATTGGTATAGGTTCTTCCTTATTACAAGGCATGGTGGGGATTTGAATTCCCCAATGAATTCCAGCTAAGAATAGCGTGGGAACCCTCTGTTGCATTTGTTCATTTGTCCAATATGTTGATATCCTCACCTATATAACTAGTTTCAATACACGACCTTTTGAGATCCCAATAATTGTGAAACAGATTATTTTAAAAGAGGGTTTTAAGTTGCGTAAAATCCAGGATATGTCAACCACACCTTTTATTATCTACGTGTTTGATTCTATTATTTTAATACTAAAGGTGGAAATAGTTCGTAAATATTCATTCATTCCATGGTTTGATATGAATGCTTCTTAGTTGACGTCTTAGAAAATTAATTTTTGTTTTTTCTGATCAAGTTTTATATAATTGTATTTCATTAATTACATCGTATAAGAGACTAAACTTTTAGGCCAAACACTTCTATCCCTGGCTCAAAGTAGGCAGGCACCAGTCTTCCACAACCAAGTAATTCAGACATTTGGTATCATTTCAATCCAAGCTTTGCTGGTGTCCGCTATACATCTCCAAACGCTACCTTTGGGCTCCAATCAGCATCAGGCAACTTTTGGTGATGGATGACACCTCATTTGATAACTTTAGTATTGCGATCTATGATTCAGATTTGCTATTTAGATTTAGAGGGAAAAAAAACATAGAAAGGGGAGAAATAACTTGAAGGAACAAAAGATGTTAAATATATAACGTGTGGGATATATTATAATTATAATTACAAGTAGCCAATGAAATTGTGATTCAGTGGTAAAATCAAAATTAAGATTTTAAGAGGTCTAATGAATTTGAATTTTATTTGGTATAATTACAAATTTTGTGTTAAATGTTGCTTTGATTTGCACTTTACTCTATCCCCTAGTTTATTTAATTGAATCATACGGAAGGATTATGAAAAAAAAAAAAAAAAACTAGTTAGATTAATAATTGTGACTATTTAGTCAAATTATTCTGTTCATCTCGTAAATTATTATAGACTTAAAATTTATTTTTATGATATTTTATGTTAATTTAAAATTGTAAATTTTTATTATATGATTTCCATTAATTTTATATGTATAAAATTTAAATAATAAAAACCCTTATGTTTACTACACATTGAGGAATTTTCCAACTCCCAAAAGGATAAAACACAGTGGATAATGGCTCCTTCTAAATAAGAATAATGTGAACTACTCGCATCATAAAAAGCATGAAATTCAGAAATGAGGTCTCATAAGGCTGCCATGAATTTGTTTGATGGGTAGGTTTCAAAAGAAACATTAAAAAAAAAAAAGGGATTTGCTTATGGTTTCTGTCCCCACTGCCAAACGAAGTTTTAAATCATCAAACGGCTAATTGTAACGGCTATTGTGATAAGACATTTCATTCTCTCTTTTCTTTACCAAAAATTATTTGTCCTAGTTAGTAGTTATCCACTGTGCTCAAATGTATTATGTACACAACTAATGCCACCTAATTCTTCCATTAATTCAATTTGGTTCTTAGTAGGAATCATTCAACAATTAAAAGTTGCTTATTATTATTATTTTTAACCTTACAATTTATTTCTCTAAATTCTAAAAGATATTTAATTTTTTTTTTATTTAATAGTTGGGCATATGTTAAGATATCATTTATTTTATCAATTCAAATTTTATTGTCTTAAAGAAATAAGTTTTTTTTTTTTAAATATTAGGAAGAAAGTAATTGATTATAAGTCTATTATTTATGTGAATATATATTTATTTTTAGACTATATTTCGATGTGTAATTAAAGAAATTAATTTTAATATGCTTAAATAACTAACATATGAAGTTTTTAATTTTTTTTTATTGAATCAATAAAAAAAAATTGAATGATGAACTCAATAACTGTTAAATGAATCAATTTTCAATTAGTTTTAAATATTTACCAAAAATATAGATTATAATGCAAATCTTATTTCTTGATTGGCAAATGACAACTCAGGGTTCTCTCTCTATATATTTATATATTTTTCACTCAAAGAAATTATTTCTGTTTCTTCTCTGTCCTTTCTAAATATTAAAGTAAAATTATTAAATTTACTATCCCAGAAAATCCCAAATCCTTATTTATTTATTTACAGTGGCATTTTGCAGATGAAACAATATATGAAACCAACTACAGACCAAAACCCACCACCGGTGACTCAGAAATTAGTGCGGAGAACGGATAGCAACACAACAGTCGCCAAATTTCAAATTTTCAGATAAAAACAAAAAGCGCCATTCCCAAAAATATGTATTCGTTATATATTTTATTATCATTATCTGTTCAAATTTCATACCCCTTTATCAGATAGTCTTCACAGTGAGAAAAACAGAGAGAGAGAGAGAGAGAACCATTATTGCTTTACAATTATATGAATACAGAGAGAATCAGAGAACCCATATTTCTTATATGGTTTGGAAGAATTTAGAGAGTGAAAAGAAACGAAGAACTTCCCAAAGGTTGAATCTTTAGATAGAAATGTAAATTATGTAATGCCTGTTTGCAGTCATGGCTGTGTCTCTGAGAGAGAAGCAAAGGGTTTGCTGAGAAAAATCTTTAGGTTGAGAAAGTGAGGATGAAAATCTGTTTTTGTGTATCGGAAACAGAACTATACCAGAGAAGCACTTCCACCGCCGTCGCCTTAAGTGTAAGATGTCATTTTCATCAGAGAAACCAACCACAGACCATAACCCACCATTGAAGAAGAGGTCATCAACATGGTCAAACCTCTGGCTCAAAAATACTAAACCTTTAAAACATGTAGTCTTCGCTATGCAACTTCAGTCTCTATCTAGCCCTCCTCCCACCAAAAACTCCAGTACCAACACCAACACCAAAACCAAATCCCAAATACAAATCTCCAATTTCTCCAAAATTGACCGTACACTTCTCTTAAGCGATGAACTTCTCCTCAAAATCCTCTCCAAACTACCCGATTCACAGAGAAACCCTAACTTTCTCGTTTGCAAGCGATGGCTGAATCTCCAAGGCCGCCTTGTCCGGTCCTTGAAGGTGTTAGATTGGGAGTTTATTGAAAATGGTCGCTTAATTGTAAGATTCCCAAATCTGACACGTGTGGATTTGATTAATGGTTGTATTATTACGCCTCATAACTCTAATATTTGGTTAAACCACAGGGTTCTTTCCATGCATATCAATTCCGAGATTTCTGGGTTTGTTTCAAATTGGCGTATTTGTGAAGAGAATTTGTTACCTGTTGAGATAGTTGATAGAGGGCTTAAAGCATTAGCCAGCGCTTGCCCCAATTTGCGCAAGCTTGTAATGGTTGGTGCTAGTGAGTTCGGTTTGTTGAGTGTAGCTGAGGAGTGTCCGACTTTGCAAGATCTGGAATTGCACAAGTGCAATGATAACCTCTTGCGTGGGATAGCAGCTTGCGAGAACTTGCAGATCTTGAAACTTGTAGGAAATGTGGATGGCCTTTATAGCTCTTTGGTTTCGGATATTGGGTTAACCATTTTGGCTCAAGGGTGCAAGAGACTAGTGAAGCTTGAGCTTAGTGGATGTGAGGGTAGCTTTGATGGGATTAAGGCAATTGGACAGTGTTGCCAAATGCTTGAGGAATTGACACTTTGTGATCATAGGATGGATGATGGGTGGTTAGCTGCACTCTCATATTGTGAGAATTTGAAAACTTTGAGGCTTCTGTCATGTAAGAAAATTGATCTTACTCCAGGGCCAGATGAGTGTTTGGGTTCCTGTCCAGCCCTTGAGAGGTTATACTTACAGAAATGTCAATTGAGGGATAAAAAGAGCATTAGAGCTATGTTTAAGGTGTGTGAAGCTGTTAGGGAAATTGTTGTTCAGGACTGCTGGGGTTTGCACAATGATATGTTCAGCCCGGCAAGTGTATGCAGGTAATAGATTACTGGCTCTCTCTGATTGCTTTTTGGTAATGCTTCTAAGTTATTGAATTATGGCAGTTAAAATTTCTGATATACAAACTTAAAATCACTTTTGTGTCTAGTTATTTGCCACTGCTATAATATTTATAATTGTTATGCTTGAGGAAATCTAGTTGAAATGATAGTGAATTGTTGTTATTTAACCACATGGCTGGAACGTGCACTCATTTAACTTTTGCTGCTTGGTTTCAAATTGGTTAATTGACATTGGCTCTCGGGACCTTGGGAGCCATCTGCAGGATAGATTCTATCACTTCAATGGTGCATATTACACTATTAGTTGTATTTAGAATGCTGTCATTTTCATTGGCTGGTCAACTTGACTCTAGAAAAATCTATATGTTCATTAGTTCCCATGTCAGACATGATGGAATATATTGCTGGTTCGCCTAGAAAGGAAAGAAAAGCCTATAATTCTTGGGCCACTGGAAACATTGTTCTATAGCTGATTGACCACATTTTGGCAATTTCTTTTTAATAAGTTGTAGACGACATTCAACAAATTCTTAGCTTCTATAATTGGGAGATAATGAGTTTCACTTCTTTACAGGAGGCTAAAGTTACTATCTCTAGAAGGATGCTCCTTGCTGACGACTCAAGGCCTGGAGTCTGTACTTCTTAGCTTTAATGAGCTTCAACATCTCAGAGTACAGTCTTGTAAGCATATAAAGGATAGTGAAGTCTCTCCTGCACTTTCAGCCCTGTTCTCTGTTCTGAAAGACTTGAAATGGATGCCAGATACCAAATCTCTTCTTTCATCTAGTCTCCTGGGGACTGGTATGGGAAAGAAAGGGGGTAAATTTTTCAGGAAGTCACAAGCCCTGAAGTTGCTATCGGATAATTAGCACCTGCAATTTGACTATGAATGATGCACATGGCTGCTGAAAATCCTGTACTTGCATGTATGGACCATTCTGTGCTAGAATGGACCTTACAGAGATTGTTCTTCATTTTCATCTTCATTTGCAAAGAGGATCGAGCTGGCGGATACAGGATTGGGAAGTTTCAGAACCTCTGCAGCCTTTTCAGTGCACTTCAGGTGCCCTGTCCAACAGAATGACAAGTTGCTCTGGCAAAGAATTTTTTTGGAACAATTATACTAGCCGCTGGTCTTCTGATTTTGTAATTAGACATAGATAATAGATCAGATTATTCCTACTATTAAAATATACATGGATTAGATCTACAGAACCTTTTCTTTTGTCCTTCACTTTGTTGATTCCTAGCACACTTTTCAACAAGCAAGCACGCTGGGTGTAATATTATTTTGTGTGGCAAAGCAATCAAAACTATTAGACATTACCGCAAGTATATTTTGGAGAATTAAATCTGTAAGACAGCTGATTTGGGGTAAATTACATTTATCATCCCTTAATAATTGATTAATACACATTATTATTTTTCAATTTCATTTAGTTACAATAATATCATCAAGGAATAACCCTTTCATGAATATCTTTATATACAAATTTCCGTCAATTTCCCTAACAAAAAGCTATCCAGGAAATGTAAGAGCTATTTTAAATTTTAAAAATACTCCGTCAGCCCAGATGTATTTGTCTCTACTCTCACTCATGCACCTCAGCTTACCTCTCTCTGTCGTTCATGCCCACTTCCACTCTCTCTCACCCATGTTCCTTTCTCTAACAAACCAAATCAAAACCCATAAATTCAAACCAGCAGCTGTGGGGATTCCTCAACCATTGCCATTGGTTCTTCATCTTGATTTTCATAGACCATAGCATCCTCATTGTCTGGCATGTTACAGTATATTATCTGCTCCTCACTTTGCCCAAAAACCTCTGAAGCTAATAGCATAAATAACAACCATACTCTCAATCACCCAAACCAATACCAACATAGAAAAATACACCAAATATGAAGCTTACTATTCTTCACCCTTGATCCCCTAAAGTTACATTATTATTATTATTGATTGTTTGTTATGAGAGATTCCTCTGTGCTTATTTAATAATATACTATTAATTTGTATAACATCTTTCATATGTATAATCGATATAAAAAATAAAAAATTGAGAATATAAAAAAGTAAAACCTGGTATGATATTAATAAAATCTTAATAGCGTATTTTAAAAAAATATTTTTAAAAGTATTAGAGTATATATTTAAAAAAATATAATTTGATTATATTATTAGTTTGATTCGATTTAATTGAATTTTTATTTTTTTAAAATTAAAATAAAAAATTCTATTTATAAAAATTTTAAAACTAAAATCAACTATAAAATAATATAAATTATGATTTTTAATCAATTGAATTGAATTAATTCGATTGCATGCCCTGATCCACACCGCCAAGAGGTTAAATTACTGCAGGGAAGATTTAACTCCTCCCATCCCCTAGTGTATTTTTGCATGGTAAAACGATTGACAGCCTCTCATGTATTATATTTTAGAAATTTAAAAAGTTTTATAAAAATTATAATTTAATAGTGTTTGATTTAATTAATCCAATAATATATTTTTTGTACTAAATAAAAATTAAATCTATAGAAAAAATTATTATAAATTTTATGTATTAAATCTAATGGTCTAGATTTATCATATTTATAATAAGTTTTGCTATCAATTTGATTTTTATTTAACACAAAAAATATATTATTTAATTAATTAAATTAAACACTATTAAATTATAATTTTTAAAAAATTTTATAAAATTTTATAATTTTTTAAAATATATCATATAAAAAATTATTATACAAAAATACACTGCAATTCTCTCAACAATATAACACACTTACGTGGGACAATCTTATGGAAGCCAAATCAGTAAAAAAAATTAATAATGATAATGCTTCGTTTAGTAATAAAAATCAGGGGGTCTTACTTTACAAAAACGGCATGTCGCAATGCAATGTAAGAGTTTTATTGTCGGTTTTGTACTATGGCGTTTAAATTGAGGATTTGTTTTGAGCGACGGTCGTTTATTGAAAAGCTATTAGTGTGCGTAATTAAACGCCCAATCGCATTATTTGGTGATGCACTACTAATGCCATAGCCGTTCGGTTAATAATGGAAACGGGCACCCTAATAAAACGACATATTAGAGTAGAATGTCGTCCAGTTACTCCAGCAACCCCATTTCCCAATCAACTATAGGTTGCTGATGCGGCGACAAAGACACGCATTCCTCTCCTGACACGTGACCTCATCCCCACTCTGTTATCTCGAAATGCGAGATTATAAGGAACCTTGTATTGATAGAGAATAGAGAAGAGATTGAGAGGGAGTTGAAGAAGAAGAAGATGGGAAAGGACAATCACGCGGCAGCGTCTTCGTCAAGCCCTAAAACTTACAGCGGCGAAGAAGATTCCGATCACTCAAAGAATCCTTCGTTTTCTGCTGTCAATTTCTCCACTCGCAACAATTCCTCCAAATACGACTTTGTCAAGGTTATCCATCTCCTCTCTCTTTTCTGCAATACTAGTAGCGTGTTTATTTGTCCCTTCGCTTCAGCAACCAAACAGAGCCTTGATTGATTCTCTGTCAATATCTGATTTTACAGGTGAAAGTGTGGCTAGGCGATCATGCTGATCATTACTATGTTTTGTCCAGATTTTTGCTCAGCAGAATGTTGACTGTCACTAAGGTTTCAATTACATTTCACTTAATATTGTTATGATAATTGGTCTCCTTTTACTTCATATCATTCTAAACACGCTGGAAGTTTTAGTTAGCGGCATCATGTTTGCTCTCTGTCTGTTTTATTTGCGGTTATTAAATTGCCACTGTTGTAAAAGCTGTAGCTTTAACATCATATATACATGCATATTTTTTACTATTGTTATTTCTGTTTATTATCTGAAATGTGAGTTTGGGCCAGTAAGTCTAAACTGGGTTTTTGATGTGTTTGTTGTGACTTCATGATTTCAGATCCCAAATCATGTAGCTATTAAAATTGCTCTTGAACTCAAGAAGCTGCTCATAGATAACAGCCTTCTAGATGTGTATGCCATTTCCCCCTTTCCGTTCCTTTAATTTTTTTTTCTTACCCTGATTTTTTAAGAGCTTGAAGCTTTTTCTCCGATATCTTTTTTCCTTTTATTTGATTAAAAATTATCAAGTAATGTGTGATTTTTTTTTATATTACTTTTGCAGCTCTCAATCTGATCTGGAAGTTAACCTATTTAAGGTATGTTGCTTTTCATTCCTCAATGCTAGAATTCTCAAATGTCTGTAGAAAACAATTGGAGAAATCTTGTATATGGAAGGCATGCATGCCATTTTCTTTTTATGGTTTTAATGGCTTGAACATAACAAAACTAAGCACTTTTCAGAAAAAAAAAATATGGGGTTTGTTTCATGAATCCTTTTTATAAAATTTTATGTGCAGCTTATGGAGCGGCGCGGGTATGGGGAGGAGTACATAAATCGTTACAAGATGATGACAAGGTTAATAAGCTTTCTAGAGAGACAACTCTCTCTCTCTCTCTCTCTGTTTTTCCTTATTGTTAAACGACAAGTTCATTCCTTTTAGAAAAGGAAATGATTCAAGATCCTGTACTGTTTAGATTGTTGAAAGTAATTATTTCCCTCAACACCTTTTAGATTTCACCATCAAAGAGTGCCTTTGGTAATTCTTGTTTGCGGAACTGCTTGTGTTGGGAAGTCTACTATAGCTACCCAACTTGCACAAAGGCTGAATTTACCTAATGTCTTGCAGGTTTTTCTTCTACATAAACCTGAAGAACTTGCTGTATTTATTGTACTAATTATGCATGCTGACACGTCTAACACATGTTTCTATGTTACAGACAGATATGGTGTATGAATTGCTACGGACTTCAACAGAGTATGTTTTTCTATATCTAATTCTATGTTTTTTTTTTTTTTATCCCCAGTACTAGAAATCCATCTGGAGCATTTAGGACACAAATAAATGTATCAATGAAGATGCTTTCATGTGTTAACAAGGACTATGTTTAGAAAGTAAAATATTGCCAAGAGATGCTTAGAATGTAAGATAGTGACACTAGTAAATGTATCATTGAAGGTGTTTTCATGTGTTTAACAAGGATTATGTAGGTTGGAAAACCATGACAAAAGAAGCACTATTGGCTAAATTACATTGGTTTACTTTATTGTCTTTAGTATTCTTTCTTTGACGTTATTTTTTCAAATTACATTGCTGCCTTTCACCAATATTTTGGTACGTATCACAAGGTGTACTCTCTGGTTAAAATGATTATTCATTTTAGCTAATGCTTACCCTTTTGCTTTGATGGATTACATTTAAATTCTTATTTTCTTCTTATCTGTAATATAGTGCACCATTGGCATCTACTCCTGTATGGGCACGAGAGTTCAGCTCTTCTGAGGAACTAATTACTGAATTTTGTAGAGAATGCAGAATTGTTCGTAAAGGTGAGTCTGCTGGGTTTACCATTATACTTTTGCAATTTTCCTCCATATTGGCAGATATATATATATATATATATATATATATTTTTTTTCCCCTTCTCAAATGTTAGATTTTCATGATACATGTGACTATTCCAGAGATTGTAAAATATTTAATTTCTCAGTTCTTAGTGCATTGTTGTCAGTGTCCTTTCTAATATTGATGTTTGACTTGGTAATATAATGTTTGCTACCTAGGTTTGGCTGGTGATTTGAAGAAAGCAATGAAAGATGGAAAGCCAATTATAATAGAGGTATGACCAATTTTTCTGTTAATGTAGGTTATCAATTATTGTACTGTATCTAACATCCTAATTACTTCTTTGCAGATACATTCTGTATTATATATGCATGAGAGAGAGAGAGATGTCTATGCATATATGTTTGAATTGTTATGACAAATGCCTCACACTATAAATAAATATATTGGACGGGAACATAAGTGGCATTGATGATGTGCATGATGTCAATAGGAATTTCTGACCCATGCATTAGATATTTTTGTGTATTTTTTTCTTTTAACTGGGCAGTGCACAGAAATGTATGAGATTAGATGACAAACTTTGACAAGTCACTGAGATATTACTTTCAAAATTTTCTTCTTCTGGAATTAGCTAACGAGTTGAATGATTATAGGCATAGGAAAGTCTGTTTGGGTGTTTATTATGCAGCAACAGGTAGGGAGGTGTACCAAGGGGATTTTTGTCTTAGGATCTATCTCAGTTGTGTTGTGATATCCAAAGCTGAAATTGACATTAAAACGGACTTGATAATGCAAGCATATAAATGGTGCCACCTAAGAAGCAAGATTTTATTACAAGTGTAAAGGAATAAACTATATTGCAAACAAACCAAGGAGAGTGAATTGTATGTTTCTTCTAAATGCAAACTGTGCCATTGCATCTGCTCTTGGGCTGTGTGAGAGCCGAAACTTTAAGTTGTCGTCTATACTTCATTTTCTTTGTCTTGTTCTAGGTAAGACCATGATGAGCATGGTATGTTTCTGCAGTCTTTTGTTTGATTGTTATTTCTTTTCTAACAATGATGACAGGGGATACATTTGGATCCAAGCATTTATTTAATGGATGAAGAAAATAAGTCACCGGCTAACATGCCAGAAAAATCTAAGGATGCAAGTCCTGCATCTGTTACAGATAATGATCCTGCAAGACAGATAGAAAATAATCCTGCAAATGTTAGTCGAACTCAAACTGAAACTAGTAACTCCGCTCCTGGAAATGTGAGTTTAGAAGACGCAAAATGTGATGACCAGCTGAATAAAGTTCCAGATTCTCAGGAATCTGTTAAAATGGCAGGAGGTATTTGTGATAATAAAGGTAACTCTTGTCCTGGGCTTTGATGATATGTCCTTTTTTTGTTCAGTCTCTTCCAAGGACAAGTGTCTGTTATATCAATTTTGTGTGAATACACAGAGTGTTCTAACTGCTATTTTGGTCATGCAGGTGAAACTGTTATAGATACTGGAACAGAGACAAATACTTCTGTTAGGAAAGAAAAATTGGGTCCTGAACCAATAATTATACCCATAGTTCTAAAGATGGCCGAATTTGATCATAAGGTCTGTATTTCTACTGCCGTTCAGTCTAATATTTCTCAAGATCCTGTGATGATTTTGATGCAAATTCATGGTAGTAGTTCTTAGTACTATGTTACCCCTCATTATTCATCTGTTCTATGAATTTTTCATATTTAATCTCTCTTTTCTCAATCTTGACCTTTCATATGCAGGCATTACTTGAGGAGTGGATTGTGACTCGTACATATAGTGATAAATGCCCAGTCCAGGTACTGAAGATTGCTAAGATTTTGTTGTAATTATCAATGTTAAAGTTGGGCATTGTTTCACCAATGTTTCATTAGTATTGAAGTAGTAAATGGTTAATGGTAAAAGAAACACAATTTCGTGTTGGAAGTACAAGAATCAAATGAAGGAAATCCATTGTGCATGTGTGATGCATTTATGTCAGTTCCAGTCAACCATGACAAGCTTGTTCTTTATTTTATTTAACTTTTTCCCATATCCAAGTCTTTGGTTATTTGCTAATCTAAACAAATGATCTATAGGTTTTCTTGTTCTTTTATGATTTTTCATAAATAATTTTCCGTTTTATTTTTTATTTTTTATATCTTTTTTCTTTTCTCCTTTCAGGATAAAGATAGGCAACTTACCAATCTGAAAACCATTCAGGACTATCTTTGCTCTTTTAAGTCACAGGTTTGCTTATTCATGTTTCCTATTAAATAGCATGAAATCAAAATTACCTCCTCCTTTAGCCCAATTCACAATGATTATTGCTAAATATCCAATAGATATTCATTTAGCTAGCTGAAATATTTGTTTATAAATTGGGACCAAGAGAAAACCAGTTTTATTAGGCTTATTTTGCTATGATCTTATTGAATAGGTTATAGATGTAACCACCTATCTAATTTTGGGCTTAAGAATTGAAGAAATTGGGTGCATAATTTGTGAAACGCCTTAAACATAACAATTTCATTCTTGAATCCTTGCATGCATGATAAAAGAAAAAAAGGAGAAAGGAAAAGGTTAGAGGATGAAAGGAAAGAAAGAAAATTTATGGTTAGGGTTTTTGGCTTTCTTATCAGACTTTGGGTCTGAGCATTTGATTTGGGCTAGACTGCATTTAAAATGAATGATATAAATTGAGGCAAGGAGGTATCAGTATTTCTCAGGGATCTGCACATGCATATATTGGTTGGATTTTCCCATTGGACACTGTAAGCAGAGTCCAAATCAATTATTAGGTCAAAATATGCTGTCATTAGTGAGGCTATTGACATTTTAAAGTAAAGAAACCATTTACTCTAGTTGCTGTTTGTTTTTGCATCCACATGTTATAATTGTAGTACTTGTAACATATTAGTACATTACAATCCAAATTCCCCAACTTTTTAACTTCTTGTTTGAAAGAAATAAAGGTACTTTGAACCTATCATTTGATTTTTCTATCAAACAATTATTTAATTTTTGCTTGAACAGGGTCTAACTGTTGCCAATATATCAGCAACGACATTCCCTCAAACGCTTGATTGGCTGCATGGATATCTTCTTCAGGTAAATCGTAAACTTTTCTAATCAATATTGTCGATTTCTGAATTGTGCTGGCCATGGACTATGTTTCTTGCCCACCCCCATCCCCACTCTCCTCCCCTCCCCCGGGCCCCGGGTAAAAATTTGTATGCCTTGGAGTCCATTGGCTGGTTCCAGTCATATTATTGCTGTTGCACTCCCAAGCAGGAAGAATTTTTGAAGCTGCTGCTGCAGGAATTGGACAAATGATTCCTTGCTTCTTTTCCCTTCTGATATATATATATATATATATATATATATATATATATTATTTGCCTGCCTTAATTATTTTTCTTCTCTCATTTCTTTATTTCTTACCATACCAGTTTAATTTTGTTCTCTCTTTTCTTTGCTTCTCAAACTCTAGTTAATTTATTCTTTAGTTTTACTTATTACACAAAATGCAAGCATCCACTGTCATTTATTTTCATGGCTCTGTTCTTGTTTTCTACCATATCAGCAGTAGATTTTCCTCTGGTTTCATCTTTGAGCATCTTATCTTGTTTTTTCTAAGTACTCTCCATCGCTTTCACTATCCCAGTGCATTGAACAAGGCATTTCATCAGTATCCAGTGACAGTGGTAGGCAGCCAGCTGAAAAATAGATTAGATGCCAGATGTTAGCTTTCACAGTGCAGGTGTGTACTGAACCTTCTGCAAGTCATATACAGTAAAATCTCTATAAATTAATAACATTGGGACCAGTAAATTCTATTAATTAAAAGAGATATTAATTAATCGATAAATTAATAATTTATTGATTTAAAGGGAATATTTACAATTCAACAAATAATATTTAATCAACTAAAAAATTATTATATTTTATCAAATTTATAATCAATTCAATAAAGTGATAAATTAAATAAGAATTAATCGTTTTAGAGCCTATTACGCTTAAGGAAGCACTCAAAGCATCAATAATATTTCATAAATTTTTATTACAATTCGAGAGATCAATCTTAAAACTTCTAAATGTAATAAGAAAAATTAGATATGAGATACTTGACTCATATTTTAATAAAGTATTATAGCTAGTCTATTATATGTACAATATTGATAAATTATTAATTTATAATATAAATGAGACCATATAATTATGTATAAATTTTCAGAAAAGTATTATCTTATTAATTTATAGAAATTATTAATTTAGTCCATTAGTCTAAGTCGGGACCGGAGAAAATTTTTATATAATAGAGGTTATTAATTTATAGATGTTTTACTTCAGTTGCAAATCTGTTACCTTCTACATTTTATATGGTTGTATAAAATGCGACCTAAAAGTGTTTAATTGCTTCTTGTTACTCTTTCGACCCTATCTCCCTCTCTTGTACATTGCTAGTCTGCCTTATCCAATTTAACAAGGTGTGGTTTTGCATTAATGGCTCTGGTCCATCACAAAGTTGATTGGCCTTTGGGCATTTTCACTTTCATAATTTTTGTCCTCTGCTAAAATCTATGCAATTCTGTAGCACTTGATGCAGAATTTGGAGAAAGATTGGTTTACTGCAGCAATCAAAAGCAACTAGATGGGCGGTCTGAAAGCAAATGAAAAACAAGTTCCTTGCAAGGACATTAGATAAGCCTCCTGAAAGATGAAATCAAGCTTTGTGAAATTTCTTTTCTTGCAATGGCAAATTTGCATTTTCCCACAATTCAGTTGCCCACCAAATTACTTGGGTAATTTATGGCACCAAAAAACATTTATATTACTGATGGTGCTAACTTTCGATGATAGGATGGGACGGCAGTGATCTGCTGCTTGTTTCTCTGCTGATGTATACTTTTTATTCACCATGCAATTGTAACTACGGTTGATTGCCACTATAAAATGTCAGCAAATCTTGAAATGGTTTTTTGCTCTTACTGTTTATAGTCGACACAAGTTTGCATTTATACTTTTTCTCGGTATTATGCTGACATGCTGTCGCGTTATCTTTACTTTAGCTGTATTCTTTTCTTCTTTCCTTTTCCTTGACTGAGAAATATGAAATATTCTTCAGGATTATAATCTTGTATGCTATGTGGGAAATACAGAAGGTACCTAACGGAACAAGATTGATGGAATGTACTTTATTTTTACAATTATAAGAATTCTGGTGTAGTAGTTTTAAAAATACATGAATGTTTTACAGTGCTATCACTCATTCACATTTGGCATGTGTTTTCTTTCAGTTCCATATTGTAGGAGTATGCCTAATTTGCCAATGCTGATATACTGAACACGAGAAGGGTAAAAGATACATAGTAATAATAGGTAAATAGAAGATTAGTTTTAGGTTCATCTAATATTCAAATTTCATTATCCCAAAGTTCTTCAATTGTCTTGTATGGACTTGTTGTCTGGTTAACGTAAACCTCTCCTCTCAGGACTTTCCTTTCCTCCAACTTGTCAATCTCAAAGAGATCTTGGCCGTCCAATTTGAGATCCAAGGCCTCAATGTTCTCCTTCAGTCTGTTCTGATTGAAGCTCTTCACAATTATGCTAGACCCTTTTGATAATCCCCATTTTAAAGCAACCTACAAAAAGGTTTAAACTTTATCATTGACTAATTTAATTTGTGTGATTAGTAGATAATACAAGAGAAATCAGAAGTGATTATGTTTTACCTGAGCTGGAGTTGCTTTATGTTTGAGAGCAATGGATTTTATGACTGGGTCATCGACCACAGCTGTTGTGCCCCATGAGTTTCCAGGCCCACCAAGGGGTGAATAAGCACTTACATGGATCTTGTAATCTCCACACACTTCTCTGAGCTTAGTTTGCCTCCACAGTGGATGCATTTCCACCTGCACCATTCAACTCAATTTTCAAATTGCCATTCATTAAAAATAAATAATTATAAATTTATTGATAAATAAATGATAAGTATATATATTCAATCACGATGATCTCCATACACAGAAATTTATCTTTATAAAATCTTTCCTTTGATTTTTCTATTTCAAATTTATTTTTACTACTTTAATTATATCCAACATTTGACTTCTTATACTTACCTGATTAACAGCTGGAGGTACTGAAGCAAAATCCAAGAGCCGTACGATCTTATTGCTGGAGAAATTGCTGACACCAATACACCGACACAGTTCCAAATCCAAGCATCTCTCCATTCCAGTCCATGTGGCTTCAAGCTCTATCTTGTCAAAATCTTCTTCGTTGGGCACTGGATAACATGCCCAAGGCCTCAGTTTCACTGGCCAGTGCACTAAATACATGTCCAGGTGCTCCATGTCCAAGTTCCTATGCGTCAAATTTTTTTTTTTATATATATATATATAAAAAAGATTACTGTATTGGAATATTTCTCAAGGTTTTCTTCTGTTCCCTAGGCCCCATAACTTGGGAAACTATAAGGATGATATGATTTCATTTTTAATAGAGAAATACATTTTGTGTTTATATTCACACATACATATGAGAGAGTAATTAATTTACGTCGTCACTAGATTTGCGTATTCACATTTTCATGCATTTTTGTTATTTTTAATTTGATGTAAAAATTTGAGATTTGTATCATGATATAATTTAATTAGTAATCTTTATTTAATGGTATTAAAATCTTGATTATAATTTTTTAATATTTAAAAAATTTATATTTAAAATTCCTCACAAAATTAAAAAAATTTTAATTTAGTAATATTAAAAATATTTCTATTATAAGATCGAATGTAATTAAATTTATCAAAAAAAAAAAAATCCAAAACCCTTTTATAAAAAAAAAATAAAAAAATCCAAACAAATTGATAGCCATAGTTTAAAGTCAAAATTGCCATACCCACATGCCCGAAAAGATTTGGGTATATATATCTTCCATATTGTATTTTAATTGACTATTAAAATGTACTTGTGAAAAGTAGTGGGGAGAGCACATGCATATATATATATATATGAGAGTTTATATATAAAAACTTACTTGAGAGTTTGTCTGAGAGCAGAAACAGGATCATGGTGATCAGACCCCCATAACTTAGATGTAACAAAAATATCTTCTCTCTTCACTGTTTTGTGATGAATTGCTTCTGCTGAAGCATTTCCTACTGCTGGTTCAGAACCATATACCTTTGCTGTGTCCAAGTGTCTGTAACCCATCTGCGTATGTAACGTTTTCTGTTAATGTTTTGCATCATCCTTCTACTAATACTCAAGTGATCAATTATTTATCTCATAGTAATATAAAAGATAACCAATAGCTTTTATATATCCATTTTAAGAATTTCAATTAAAATAATTTTTTTTTTTGGATAAACTAATAGTAATTAATAACTACAGAACGTTTACTTAATTAATAACACAAACCACAAAAAAAAATGACAAAATAAATAAATATAAGCAGAGGATCTCTATATATATAAAAAAACAAAGTGTGTATGAATTGAACCTTAAGGGCCATATGGATGGCAAGTTGGGTTGTGTCCTTATCATTTTGGAAGGAATAAGTGCCAAGTCCAAGGACTGGCATTGTAATCCCACAATTCAAACGAACTTGGTTGCTCCTCATGATCTCTAGCTCTCTTTTTCTAATTTTTCTTTTATCTTTCTTCTATTTACATATGGCTTCTCTATCCCCCTTCTCAATACTATATATACACAACCTTAACTCAACTTCCTTAGCGGTTTTCTTAATTAAGACATATCATCACCAAATGTCTATAATATAATTATTATAACATTTGTGGCCTGCGGTAGTTAATAATACGAGAGTGTACTTACTCTTTGGGTAAATTAAATTAAGGATTAATTAAAAAAAAAATCATAAATTTTTACGAAAATTGTAATTTTTATGTGATGTTTTAATTTTGGTAAATTTAATAAAAAAATTTTAATTTTGATAAATTTTGTAAATGATTGAATTTCGATTAAATTTTAGTCATCGAAACTGACATGATAAATTTTTTATTAATTATTTTTGACACATTTGATGTAGCAGTGAGCAAAAATCAAATCAACTAAATCGAATAGAATCAAATCTAATTTGATCGGTTTGATTTAAATTTTGGTTTGATTTGATTTATTTTTAGAAATTTTAATCAATTCGATTTGGTTCGATTTTTTAAAAAAATCTAAAATAACTTAATCTACTAAAATATGTATTTATTTTATATTTATATATAAATATATATTTTTAATAATTACATATTTATTTTGTTGAAAAAATCAAAAAAATCAAATAAGAGAACCAAAATATATATGGTGATTTGGTTTAGCTTTCAAAAATTGTAGTTCGATTAATTCGATTGTAGCAAAAAATTTGAAAAAGAAATTTTAATTAATTGATATTAATATTAATTTTATTATATGATATGATAATATATTATAATATTATTTTTTATTAATATTAAATATTATTTATTAATATTATATTAATATATTAATTTAGACTAGTTAAATAACTAAAATAATTTTTTTTTTTATTTTTCTATATTAAAATAATTTAATCAAAAGATAATTTTTAAAAACTAAACTGAATCGTTGTTTTATTCATTTTTTCTTAGTTTTTCAATAAAATAAATATATAATTATTATTATTATTTTCATCGATTCGGTTGTTTTGGATATTTAAAAAAAAAATCAAACCACATAGAATTGACTAAAATTTTCTAAAAATAAATTAAATCGAATTAAAATTTAAATCGAACTAAATTAAACCGATCAAATTAGATTTGATTTAATTAGTTCGATTTTTATTTATTGCTATAAAAATATTAATAAAAAATTTACCACATTTGCTCCGATGGCCGGAGTTTAATCAAAATTTAAAAAAATTTAATTTAATTTGCAAAAATTATAATTTTCATAAAAATTCATGAATTTTTTTATAATTAACTCTTAAATTAAAATTAAATAATAATATGAGGTACAGGTATCAAAGAAATGGATCTTGGGATTTTATCGGCTTGGCCACTCCATCTCTCCTCAAGGGAAGTGGTGGAGGTGGTGGTAGGGGTGCCATAAAATTAAGCCTTCACTCAACGCGTTGCTAATTTTTATGAGTATGAGCCTCCATCTAACGCAAAGGAATCAGAATAATTGAATGTTGACATCAAAAAAAGTCAAGCAAATTTTATAAATTTTTTTAGAGAAATAAGTCAACTTATTCTCAATATATTACATTATTAGTTACTTGTGAGGCATTAATCTATCACCAATTAATCAGAAGTCAGTGGGTTGACTTTGCTCAAAATTTATCAATTGGTAGGCATCAAATACCTGTCTATTCTTGCCACTGAAGCATGAATTTTGTTGGGCAAAAAAACAAAAAATAAATTAGCATGCAAAATAAAAAAATCTAAATTAATAGCTTTACCCTATTAAAATAAGTCATGAGATGACATTCAATGTATTTTCTTTATCACTCTTTTTATTTATGTGTTTGTTTGTCAACAGATGTTATATAGTATATTATAGGATATCAATTAAATACAAAACTCAACTAAAAGTATATAAGTTTAGTAAGTTAAAAATAGGTATATAAAATTCCAAAGTCAAAGGTATAACACTTTTTATTTAATTCGGTGTTATTTTCATATTAAATACCTATTTTAAATAAATGTTAAAATTACAAAAAAAAAATTCTTATACATAAAAAATATATATTTTATTTCCCCTTAAAAAAAATAGAAAGTTGTATGGAGAGAAACATAGGAGAAATTAAACATTGTGAGAAAAAGGTGTTTTTGTATAGGAAATTTTTTTTCACCGCATACATAGCATGGAGCAAAATAAATAACAGTGTTTAAGAAAATAAAAATTATATTAGTTAAAATATCTCATTACTCATTAATTTAGCGATAAATTTATACATTCACAATTTCATTTGTATATATTAATAGTGAAAATATAATCAGGGACATAATCAATAAGTTTTATTAGAAGACTAAAGTTAAATTAATAAAAAAAAAATTAGTACTATAAATTATATATAATTTTTTAAGAGATTAATTAAAAATTTATATAGAATTTTAAAACTATTAGAGTGGTCAACATTAAACTAGTAAAAAATTTTAACATTATAAATTACACATATTTTTTTGGAGAGTCAATTAAAAATTTACATGTAATTTTAATACTATTAATTATATATAATTTTTGAGAGGGGCAATTAAAAAATTTATATATATTTAAGAATTTTAAGGGACTAATTTAAAATTATATATCTATATAAAAGAATTTTAGGGAAGTCAGACGAAGTTAAAAAATTTAACTCTTAGTGGGGTTGATAAATTTTTTTTCTATAAAAAATTAGATTTGGGTAGATGAATAAAATTTTTCATGTAAAAAATAAGGTTAAAGTGAGCTAAAAAAAAAAAATTTTATACAAATTAATGTCACTATTTTTTTTTTAACTGAATGGCCTAAATCTATCTAACCACAGCCAAGCTCCGTCCCTGGAGTTAAAGGTTATCCCAAACCCCTAGTTCCTCCAGTGTATACAATCTCTCTTTGTACAATTTAGATCCCATTCTAATGCCTATCATTCAGTTACTGAAATGGTAACAAACTAATACAATTAATATACAGTATTTTGCTTTCCTATTTTATTTGATTGTCTACAACGCATTGTCCACTTGCAATTTTCACTTCAACGTGGCTGTAGCCTGTAGGTAGGCCTGTTAAACTGGGTCGAGCCTATCTGGACCTGGCCAGGACCCAAACTGCTAGTTCAGCAACCAGGTCCAGCCTTATTCCAGGCCTAGCTACAAGAATCAAACATATTTAGAATAAAGTCTAAATAAATTAGCAGCTATTAATTGCTAACTGCAAACAGCAAATGGAGTTCTCATGTGACTGGAATGGAACGGTATTGTTTTAATATATGCTTTGGAGTTTAGAGGTAGGAATCAAATTGAAGTATTATTTCCATACTTATTAGTTGATGTGAAAACAAAAAATTGAATTAAACAAGTTTCAAAATTGTATGATATAATTTGCTTCTTTTTATCAAGTTAAATGTAATGTCAACGTTCAAAACCAAGCCAAATTGTAATAAATTTTTAAAAACTTATCAATTGTTTGATCACAAAATAAATAAAATTAACCCCTTTTTTGCCTTTTCTGCTTTTTTGCTCCAGTTCATGTGAAATACATCAACAACAATCATCGATCAATCAATACATAGTACACTACCATTTCTTGTTTTGAAATACTCGTTCTGCAATAACTGCAGCTCTACCATGAGCTTTTCTGATCTCCAAGTGATCAGCTCCTTTCAAGGCATCGCCAATGAAAGAATCAAATCCAATACACATAGCTGCTTCAGCTTTGATTCCATAAACCAGCTTCTGTTGCAACATATAAAAAACATTAAAAATTATCAGAATCAGAAACTTAAAGAAATCTGAGATAATTAATTAAATATCCCAAGAAAATGAGAGAGAGTGATAGTTTTAGCCATTGAACCTTGATTTTTGAAAAATAAATGGCCCCAAAGCACATTGGACAAGGCTCACAGGAAGCATATATTTCACAATCTGAGAGCTCAGTTTGGTTGAGCTTCTTGCATGCCTGAGACATAAATGCACTCTTCAAGATTAGAACCAACTATATAATGCATATTGGCAAGAACTCAAAACACCTCAAGCTAATTCCACACAGCAATTAGTAAGGAAATAATAAAAAAGTGAATATTATGATTTCCAAATCTAATAACCTCTCTGATAGCTGTAACTTCAGCATGAGCAGTCGGGTCAGTGTTTTTCTTGACCAAGTTGTGGCAGCTCACAACTATTTCTGTTGAGTCCCTCCACATGGGGCCCACTTATTGTTATAAATAAAAAAAAAAAAAAAGTGAAAAGTCAAGCACCGAATTCGGTGCATTAATTTGCAACTCAACTATCAACCATTTTTGGTTGAAAGTTTTGTTCTTTACATGGCTATAAATAGCCATGCAAAGGATGACACAAATGCAAGGCAAAAACAAGGCAAGGCAAATGGTGAGAAGAGTGAAAGGGAGAGAGTGGAGAGCTAGAGCAAAAGCTCTAAAGAAAAAAAATCTTGAGTGATTTTTTTTAGTTTTAGGAAATAATTTCTAAAATTGTGAGTGACAAAATAGTGAGAGAATTTTATTTTGGGTATTTTTGGGAAACACTTTGAGTGCCACTATTTTGGATATATCTCAAATTATTGTAT
>CANXYC011177354.1:0-81926 GCA_948193065.1 Aleurites moluccanus
AAAGTTACATTCTTTATATGGAGAGATTATATTCTCTTATAAAATTTAATTATTAAATATTTTCCTTCACTCTAAAGACTATTAACTTTTTAGCCTAAATTTTCATATATATATATATATATATATATATATATATATATAAGGAAAAGCTAATCAATTTTTTTAAGATCATTTTAACATAAATTTAAATTTTTAATATGGAGTACAAAACACACCAAATTATAGTATGATAAAGTACTATTTAATTTTTAAAATTTAACAAAATTAATAAATGATACTTTTATTTTGCAAAATTAACACTTTAATATTTGTATTTTAATTTCATCGAAATAAATAATTATATCGTTCAATTTTGCCATTAAATATTTATAAAAAGACTAACATACACCTCATTTTTTATTAAATTTTTTCTATCATATAATTAAAAACTCACAAAATTTCCATTAAACTTTCACTTTTCACAACTATCAAACCCTCTATTTTCTGCTCCATTTCACAAATTACAATATCCACCCATAAATCCTTTTTTTCAATTTCAATAAATAAAATAGAACAAATATCATGGGATGGAACCTAATTTTCCCGATAATTGGAGGGGATCAATTGATGGGTCCTTGATGATTGATATTGTGAGGGAAAAATGAAAAGGAAATTGAAAAGAAAATGAGAGAAAATGAAAAAAAAAAAAAAATTAGAAGTTGAAGACGATAGTATTTTGAGAATATAATTATTTTTTAATAAAAAAAAAATAGACAGAATGATTATTTCTTATAACGAAATCAAAATATATGAATAAAAAAATAATTTATCAAACCTAAATGACTATAATAAATGGATAACCGCCTGAATAATAGATCTAAATTTAAATATATTTTTCTCTAATTCTAAAATAATATATTTATATGGAAATATTTGTATATAAAATATTAAATAATTTGCTTCACTCTAAATATTATTAACTTTTTAGCCTAAATTTTTCATATATATATATATATATATATATATAGATTGAAAAGCTAATCAAATTTTTTAGATAATTCTATATTCTTTATATGGTGAGATTATTCCCATATAAAAATTTAATTATTAAATATGTTTCTTCCTTATAAATATTATTAACTTTTTAGCCTAAATTTCGAATATATATATATATATATAATCAATTTTTTTAGAGAAAAAAAAAAAAGATAAAACATTTATTATTTATAAAAGGAAATTTGAAATAATAATAATTTATTTGAAATATATGTCAAAATGGAAGAATGATATGAGTAAATACAATTAAATTGTGTATATCCTAGATCATAATTACTTATAAAAATATAATGTCTTACATAATTATCCTGGCAATACTTCTAAAATAAGTTATATAACTAACATTTTCAATATCACAGCTTTCAAATAATGCACTTCAATACATAGTTTAGTGTAAGTGTATATTCTCCTCCAAGGATGGAATTAAAATTTTAGATTTGGGAGATCAAATATAATTAAACAAAATTTATGAAATGTTTGGAATAATCAAACTTATATGTTCAGTTTACCTTGAAATGCTTTCAGCCTTAACTTCAGAATTTTTGGAATATTAACTTTTCGTCGAAGTAAAAGCTCTCCAGTAATCTTTTTTGCCACACAAAAATAGAGGTAAAATATATTAGTATTGACAAGAGTTATAGTAACTTTATTTTGATTATTTGAATGCAGATATCATGAAACCCAATTATACAGTATGGTAATTGAGAATTTTAATATTAAACAATGTGAAGCAGACCATTAAAAAAATTATGATTACACCTTGAAATCAAAGTTGCACAAAAAATAGTTTCTAATTAAGTCTGATAAGAGAAGCAATTCAGTTATTATTTTTCAAATAATTCTTGAACAAAAACAAAAATTATTGAAAAAGTTTACATTGAAAAAAATTATTTTCTTTTTCAAACATAATGTACATGAAAATGACAGTAAAAAAACTAAAACTTAATTAAATCTCCTATAATTGGTAACATATATGACAGACTTAACCAAAATATTTCACAAATTGCCACTCAAATTTCAAAGACGAGACGAAAAAGCTTATGTTTGTCAAAGAAAGAATTGAAATACAAATACAATCACAAGAAGAAAATAGTTCATGGAAATAAAAGTTATGGGGTAATTCAAGATATTGAACTAATAATAGAAGAATTTATGAATTTAATTTTTTTATGGGGCTAATTTTTTGGGGGGGCCATATGAAATATATATAGCTAGGAGGCAGTGGCTCCTGCATAGTTGCATATGGTACCATTCTAGTTTTCTTTATTAATAAATTTATGATCGATTTTTCCTTTTTAATATTAAAAAAAAAAAATTCAAAATAATAACGTTTTTATTTCAACATAAAATATCAATAAAAACCATGTCTTACATAATTTTTTTTTTCTTTTGAGGAACATGTATAAGATTAGAGATTCTTTCTTTCAGTAGTTAATTACTAGTCATTGGTAAATAATAATTGTTTGATTATATATTTTAGTTATTTTTTTAATTGTGTGATATAAATAATAAGAATAATAAAATTATTAGTTAAAAAATTATAATTAACTATATATTTATATTATTTTTTTTTAAATGAATTTTTAAAAATATTATTTATAATATTTTTATTATTATTATATAAAATTAATTTTAAAAAATATTTTTATTATTCTATGAAGTTGTGGTAATATTGTCTAAATTTAAATCAGCTACCCACTAATAGAAAAAATTTAAAATATAACTTTTCAAATTAGCAATTATATAACAATTATCAATTATTATTTTATTTTATTTTGGACAAAAATACTGAAAAACCTTTGAAATTTTACCAATGATTTTATTAGGTCATTTTTTTTTTGGGTGCAATTAAATCCTTTATTTTTTTTTAATTTAGACCGTTTGGCCCATGTGACTAACAGAATTTTCTTTCTCCATTTGTGACATGGCCCTACAGTACTTAGCCGCCCTTTTATTTATTTATTTTGCTTTATTTCTTTTTTCGTATTATTAATTTTCTCGCTTTTATTTTAATTTTGAAAAAATTTACATTTTGCCAATATTAATAGTCTTCCTGAAATTGAAACAGTAAATCTCTATTTCATTATTTAATTGTTTTTTATTTTTTTGAGTAGCTGTTTTTTCAAAACTCAAAAATGTTTTTCTATTTTTTAATTATTAATTTATTTTAATGCTAATTTTTATTATTTTAATTAGTTATATATTTTAAATTTTAATATATATATATATCCTTGTTCTCTAAAAATGGTAGAGCCACAGATAGGTGTATGGTTTTCATAGCAGGTTCATTGCAAGCATAGCAGTTGTATGGCTTTTTTTAGTCGTTTTGTATATAATATAGTATAGGAGGAGAACACTTTCTAGCTATAGAGCAGTTATATGACTTTCCTAGCGTTAAATTAATTAAAAATTAATTTTACAACACTATTTATAAAATAATATATTAAATAAAAGATGAATTTTGAAATATATAACCGAATAATACGAAAATTTTGAATTGAATTGGGTTAATATTTAAATTAAAATAAAAAAGAGAAAATTAATAATATGAAAAAAAAAATAATAAAGCACAACAATAAAAAAAAAATGTTTTAAGTGATGTGGGGTTCAAGTGACTAACCGAACAAGAAACTCCATTAGTCAAAAGGGTTAAAACGATCCAAATAATACCCGAAACAGGGAATGATAAAAATTTTAAGGATTTTATTATTACGTCATTTTAATTAAAATTAATGGATTGGAAAAAAAATCATCCAAGTTTCAAACGGTGCCAGTCAGTCAAGTACTCATATATATATTATTTTTAAAAATTAATCATCAAGGGAAAATAAATTCTTGTTTGATGTCTCATTTTTTACTTTTCTTCTTCGCATTATTTTGTTATGGTCAATTTTGGTTTCTATTTTCTGAATTGTTTAATAGTTACTCAGTTTACTTTTTCTTCTTCACATTTATTTTTTTTTTTTATTATTCCACAGTGGCTGCTGTTTCAGGTATTAGATATTCAATTTCTCGCAGTCTTAATTTACTTCAGTTTTCCAACTTTGAAACAATTCGTCAACTTTTCTTAATTTTTCAATTCATAGTTGCATGCTATTATTTTGTCTATTATTTTCAAAAAATAGATATAAAAAACTATAAGTTGACTATCAGACTGAGAAATATTTTAAAAAAAAAAAAATCATTATTAACAATATGCACAAATCACCTGTTAATTTAATTTCAAAGATTAGTCTGACTAATAAATAAATTTATTCGATATATATATATATATATATATATATTAAAATAATATTATACATCTATTTTAATTTCTCTAATTTAATTATTTAAACTGCAAATAAAGATAATTTCAAATACATATGTATTTTATTATATAATATATAACCATCAAGATGTATAAATGCAGTCATTAAGATAAGAATAAATAAATTTAATTCAAATATTGATTTCGTTTCAAATAAGTAAACCTTGACAAGTCAAAACTAGAGGACAAAATTCATTAACTAGAAAGTAGGCAAATTTTCTTACGAATTAAGTCCAATTTTTTTTTTTTTAATTTTAAAATTAGAAAGTATCTAAATACAGTGTAAAATTTTTAAATACAATATATTCTATCTTTCTTACGTGACAAACTGACTATATATTGTCCACAATTTTTTAAGTGAATAAATTATAATTTTATTTATATTGTGGAGTGTAATAAGTAATTAATGCAGACAAAACTAAAAAAAAAAACTTATATAGAAATGTGAATTAGATGAAAAATTAGAAATTTAATTTTAAAATATTAATAAATTATAATCACTATTATTTAAAGTGATGAGTTAAAATTCATATTTTTCTCTCCTCTAAATTATTTTTTGATAAATTTATAATTTTATTTGTATTAAATGGATGTTTGATAAAAAAAATATATATATGTAGTTGGTAAATTTTTATTTTTTTATAATTGCATCAAATTTATTCAATTATTTTTTTAAAATAATAGTGGTTACTTATTAGATAATTGTTAGATAGTCAAATATTTATTATTTATAAAAATTTTAATTTTAAATTTTATAGATAAATTATAAATATTGAGTTTATAATATAAAATCACTTCGAATTTAATATATAAAATTTGAACAAGATAATTCATTTATAAATTAT
Source organism: Aleurites moluccanus (assembly GCA_948193065.1). Taxonomy (NCBI): domain Eukaryota; kingdom Viridiplantae; phylum Streptophyta; class Magnoliopsida; order Malpighiales; family Euphorbiaceae; genus Aleurites; species Aleurites moluccanus. The sequence continues at coordinate 5,188 of CANXYC011177354.1, forward strand.
TTTTTAAGAAATTTATTTATAAATAAAATGATTTTTATATTGATTTGTTTTAGATATAATATATTTTTTATATTTAAAATAAATTTAGTATTTTTTCAAAATAATGAATAAAAAAATAAAGATAAAGATTATAAAATATATATATTTTCATTATTTTAAATGATCTTTATAATAATTTGATAAGTTTATTTTGTCACTTGAAATAAATATATCTTTATTTGAAAGTTAATTATCAAGTAAAATTGAGTGATATACTAACAATTTGAATGAGATTACAATATAAATTTAAACAAAAAATCTGAGATAATAAAATATATTAGATATTTGAGAACTTTTTAGGATTGAAATTTAAAAATAAGAAAAATTAAATGACATATTAATAATTTGAGGAAATATAATATATATTTTAGTGGGATTAAAATTTAAAATATATAAAAATTTTAAGAATATAAAAATTTAATGTATAAAACTGTATTAGAAATTTAAATTTTTATTCACCTCTTATTGAAGTTGCCACATAAGATTCAATAAAAATATTTTTTAATTTGTTAATGACTCCATAAATTAGTCATTATTATAAAATTATGAATTTTTTATAACTTAATTTCTAATATTTTGAGTTATATTTATTTTTATATTTTTGTTAAGATAATAAATATATTACATAAATTATATATAATTGAATTCTCTAATTTTAATAGTAATTTTTGAAATTAGCACTTTCATAACTATATAAACTATCAATATTTTTAACATGATATCAAAATTTAATTCATTCATACATATAAGAAAATAATTTGTATCCTTATTTAGTACTGGGATTTCAATTCCCTTTTGCCCTGTATTGGATTTTCAAATTCACTCATGATGAATTCTTCAATTATCTTTTCGTCTATGTTAGACTTTTAATTCAGTTACTCAGTTCTCAATATAATAAATTTACAAGTATCAACTGAACTTAATAAAAATTATCTTGATCAGTTGTCATTTAAAAGAGAGTGTTAAGATAATAAATTTCTTATATAAATTAAATACAAAATATTAAATAGATATATATATGTAATTGAATTTTCTAATTTTAATAGTTAGTTTTTAAAATTAGAACTCCATAACTATATAAACCTCTAACATGTCAAACATTTTCGCTAATGATATGAAATGAATACTAAACTTGCTAATTTTGAAATAAAGTAAACAAAATATATTTTAAAACAAATTTCAAAATTTTTTTCTTATAATTAGCTACCCCAATCAAAATATATATAAGCATGATCTTTCCTTAAATTTATTTAAAAAAAAAAACTTGTTTGTGAAATATTTTTGAAAAATACAAAGTAAAATCAACATTTGAAAAGTAACCTCAATCGTATATACGATGTGTTTAAAGCATAAAATATGAAATTTTGGATTCATCTGAAGAAAATTTAGTATTAGTAACTCATAAATTGACAAACGATATATTTAATCAAATTATTTTTAGATAAGTATTCAATTGATGTCCGAAAAAAATCAAACACAGTTAACCCACAGCATATCCATTGCAGCACCATGTGACTATATTATAATAAACAGCTACAGCTCTGCTTAGGACACTTAATAACCAAAGAAAATTAGGCAATCGTCTCGATGACCTTTTGTAATAATGGAAGCCAAATAATAGAGTTCTGAGTGTTTGTTTCCACTTTGGAATCTCTTATAATTATCTCCTCGTATATTATAATAATTGTTTAATTTAAGAAGTTTTATTAATTAAATATTAACCCTCAATCTGAAAATTATAAAACAGGGTCCAAAAAATTCATCATCCAAGAACTTAAAAATTAAAAATTCCTACATTTGGAAGCTAAATTGTGCAGATTAATTTGGTACATATATATATATAGCAGTGTAGCACCTAACACATACAAACAGGCACAGATTCAAAAAAAGTATTAGACTATTGGTATGCATAGACAGTATGATTTGGCATATATATATATATATATATTTTTTACATGTGATAGGAATTAAATATGAGTTTATTATTTATATCGTATATATTTAATATTATAGTAGTAGTATGTAGGAATATATGGTCATAAATAGGTTTACATTGAAGAAAAGGGCATGTGATTTTCTTATTTTTTAAATTTTTATGATAAATTATTATTTAATTTTTAATATTTGATAAAATTAATAAAAATGATTCTTTTATTTTAAAAATTTAACTATTTAATCTCTAATAAAATATTATTTAATATCATTTTCCTTCATTTTTTTTTCTTCGTTCTCTTTTTTCTTTATTTTTTCTAATTTTTCTTTTCTTTCTTTAATTTTTCTTCATTTTATTTTCCAATTTCCTTCATTTTCCTTTCAAATGATATTGTAATAATTTATTATTATTTCTAATTGAAATATATATTTAGTATTTTTATTATTTTTATATTTTTTTAAATAAATTTATTTGACCATCATAATATTTTTTTCTATAAATTTTACATTTATTTCAAGATGTGAAAAGTGTTTTCTTTTTAAAATTTATATATTTATCCCTAAATATGAGTGATACTCTATTTCTAAAATTCATACGTCCCTTTTGAATATGATTAAATAATATTTATGAGTGATACATTATTTTTAAAATTTATACGTCTCTTTGAATATAATTAAATAATATTTAATTTTTAACATGTAATAAAAATTAAATATAAATTTATTATTTCAATGATATATGTTTTTAATATTTGACTATTTGTATGTATGGACATAATGGTTAGGTTGTATTGCAAAATGAGTAAGAAAAACAAAAAAAAAAATATTATATTTTAGGAAAGAAAGTGAAAAGGTCATTTTTTGAGAGAAAGTCTTATTACGTTAATGTTTGACTGTTATGAAATTATAAATAATATATTTCAGGTTGGCAGCTAGCCATATTGAAGTAAATATTGATGGCTAATACCAATATTTTTATAAACCTTTTTTCATAAAATAAATTCAATATCGTTCGACGATAGCCATATTGATCCATATATATATATATATAATACATGGAAGAAGTATTATAGATGATTATTTTATATTCAAAACTGTACGTCTCCATATCAATATACTAAAAAAATAAAAATAATAAATAATCAAAGTATTGTTTAATCAATTTATACATATATTAAAATTAAATCAGGTTTAAAGTCTATATTATATTTTTATAATTAAATATTCAAATATAATTTAACAGTAAATATATATTATTTTAAATAATAAATTTAAAATAAATTTTTTTTAAGAAAATATTGCATTTTAATAATTTAACAGTTATATTTAACAATTATTATTCAAATGATTATAAACTTTGAAGGATAAAATTTAAGAAAATTTATATTTTTCACATTTAAGTTGTCCCATTTGCATGTTGACAAAACTAAATTTCAAGTGAGATTGATAAAAATATAAAAATTAAAAATTAAAGGTAAAAAATAAAAGTTATAAAAGAGCAAAATATGTGAGGAATAAGAAATTAAGATAAAAAAATAAAATTCATGAATTTGGAGAGATTAAATATAAAATTAAATTAGGAGGCTAAATAGAAAAATTGTGGAGGACAAAAATGAAATAAGGAAAAAAAAAAATATAAGTGAAAATTAAAAAAAAAAAAGTGATAGGCGGCTGGGCCCTTCCCTGCTTCCTGCCGCTTCTGCTCTTTGATCTGCATGAATAGGCGGCTACTTATTTTTATACTAAAATAATTATAAAGATTTTTTGAATCTTTTACTTTTAGCATGTAATATATTATTTGAATTTTATATATTATATATTTTTTTTCTATTTTCTATTTCTATATTATAATTATATAATTACAATATAATTTTAAATTTTATAATATACAGTTGTTTGGATCTTCAATTAAATATTCAAAACTCATTAATTTAAATAAAATTACTGTAACGGATTGATTTTTTTTAATTTAAATTTAATTATTTGAATGTTTAATTATAAAAATAAATAATGATCTATTTTAAAAAAGGTTTATAAAATAAAAATAAATAATTATAAAAATATTTAATTAACTGTATTTGGATACTCAAATTAAGGATCTATTTTAAAAAAGGTTTATAATTTTTTTTAAAAAATTGAATTTTTTAAAAGTGTTTAATACTTTAAAAAATTTCAATTGAAAAATAGATTTAGATGCATCAAAATGATGTTTATTTCAAAATAAATTTTAATAATTAAGCATAAAATAGATAAATGCTTTGGAAGACAAACAAGCTATTTTTAAAATTACTTAGAAATATCTAATACAAAAATTACTACTTGATTAGTATATAAAAGTATATAGATTTAAGAGAGGCAAAGAAATAACTTTTGTTTCTTCTTCTTAATCCTTAGGAAGGAGGGCTTCCAACCCATAAAGAAACACTAAGAGAGGGACACTCTTTTGAACAATATCATCTCTAAAACTATGGACATGATGTCAAGGATCTAACTTATGCAAGCCAAGCTCATAAGACAACACTAAATTAGTAAGAGAGTCTGCCATCTGGTTACCAAAGAAAGGACTTTTTGTCATATATAATGAATTGTTAATAAATATTCAAATTTTTAATTAATATATATATTTTTTAATTAAAGTAAAAGACTGCGGTAAACAGTGCTAAATTATATTAAGTATGACTTATCATTAATATGGCAAATAAAAGTTTCTCATTATTTAATAATTTTAATAATATTTAAAAATTAGATTTGATGACCATTTGAATTAGATGTGGCAATTATCTGGTATCGCATGGGGTCATTTTGTGTTTTTTTTTTCAAGCTATTTTTGCTCGAATAATTATAAATTGTGTTTGAATTTTAAGTGAATCGTAGAATTAATGATTATAAATAATTTTGAATCGAATTTTAAATACCTTCGAATTTAATTTTAAAAATAAATTTTCGAGTATGATTAGATTATAATAATTTTTTTATGAAAATAAATTATTCATATATATATATATATAATATTTAAAAATTTAATAATAAAAATAAACATAATAATTTTGAAATATGACATATATAATTTAAATAAAACAAATACGAAATATTTAAAATCTATCATACATATATAATTTATATATATATATATAATACTATGGTATAATAGATAAATATTTTTCAATATTTATACATATCATAAGATGATAATAAAATAAACAAACTGAATAAATTTTAATATATTATAATATCAATATAATTTTTATTCTAGCAAGTAATTTAAAACTTTTGTCAAAATTTAAATTTTGAGACTATAATGCTAAAAAAAACAGTTAAAATAAATTTTAAAAGTCTAATTTATATAATTGTATTAATTAAAATAAGATAAATTTTATATTTTATAAATAATTATTAACTTTTATTATTACAAAAATTACATCAATAATAATTAAATTATTTTTATATTAAATATATATACATTAATTATATATAAAAAAACTTGATATTAAATAATAAATTAATTCAAAATAAATTGAGAATATATATATATATATAATGAAAATTTTCATTTCATTTCATTTAACAATAAATTTACTAATTATTTTTTACTCGTTGGAGTTTATTTTGGATCGAATCAAAAATTGATTCATTTGAGTAAAGAAAAAATGTAACCAACTCGATTAAATGTGACTCAATTTAATTATTTTTTAAATTTTTTTAGATAGAATAGAATAATTTCAAATCTTAATTGGATTTTAATAAAATTTTGACTTTTATTTTTTAAACATATTGGGATCGAATTTTCATGTTGATTCAACATTGCCGTCTCTAATTTGAATATACGTATATGATCTCAAGGGACTTTGGATCAACAAATGGAGATAGTTCTTTTATGGTAATTATTTCGCCATCATATTTGAAAAATCTTTAAATTAGTCTTTTTAAAAATAAAAAAATGAATTAAAGTCTTTATTGACGGACTTAAATTTTTTTTTTAATCTTTAGTCTTTGCCAACATTTCTGCTCAGCAAGGCCAGAGATTGGTCCATTCTCAAAAGAAAGAGGGGCTCTGGTCAGCATAATATTGTTGACCAAAGCAACATATGACAGTTATATCCACAAAATAATAATAAATTTAGTACCACAGGGGGACTAAAATTAAAAGGATGCCATTATTTATCTAATAATCATTAAAAAAAAAATTGATTGCGAGGAAAGAATTTTAGGATGAATTAATTTCGATTTATTAATAATACTAAATTAATATCTATATTTTTTTTTATTTCATATTTTCCCCTCAAAATTTTTTTATTTAGCTTCTAACTTAATTTTCATTTTTAACCCCTTCTAATTTCATTTTTTTTTTCCATACCCTTGATTTCTTATTCTTTGCATATTTTTTCCTTTTTAAAAATTTTATTCTTGGTCTCTAGTTCCATAATTTTTTTATTTTCACCTTTAGTTTCTTCTTATATACATATATATGAAGCCTTTTTATTTTTTGAATTATTTACGAATGATATTTTTTATCTTTTGTTACTTAAATTTTTGGTTTCCTCACTACACATTTGAAGTATTCGATATATATAATGGTGGTGTATCATGAGAAATAATCTTTTATGATTGTCCAAATATAACTTTTTTGTCACGTGTGATAAACTATTTTCATTTGTAGAATAGTTTTTCTCTGTTAGCAAATGTATGAATTTCATTTCCCTGAGCACTTGTTTTGTTTGTTTACCTCCTCTCGGATTGAATTTGTATTTTTCTAAGCTTAATAAGAGGATTTGGAGTGGGCTTCTTTGTTCCAAACAAGCCCCCAGAATAAAACGAATAAGACGAAGTTATGGTCTTTGTTGGGCCAGTTTGCCTTTGAGACTATTGTCTAGCCCAATATTATTGTAATTTTTAACCAGACCCAGCATTTGCCTACTAACGGCCCAATCCATGTGCGCTGTCCAAGATTTGGAGAATAACCAATTCTTATAACTTCTATTTCGGATTAATTACAATTAGATGCATATATTTTAGCCAATTATATTAAAAAATTTCTATATTTTTAAAATTATGTTAAAAAATTTTTATATTTAGCTCCGTTAAAATTCGAGATATTTCTATTAGAAAATCCGTTAAATCTATATAAAAAAATCTAAAATATCTCTTATTTTCAATTTAATTTTCACTCAAATACCATTACTTTCGACCAAAATAGAAAAATTTATTTTTATCACCACCACCAACCCACTACCTAAGATTGATTTTTCAAAAACCCAATAATCAAAATCCAAAATCAAGTAAATATTAACAACTAAAAAGAAAAAAGAAAAAAAACTATGAAAAAAATAAAATTACTTGCCTAGATTCAGTTCCAATACTATCACTCTTGCTGTCCTTAAACACCACATCCAGTCCCAATCTCAAATTTTCATCTCTCACTAACGCTTTTTGTTGTCGTTATTTAATCCCCGTTTTAACCCCAACAATACCCAAAATCCTAATTCTGTTCTCCTTTTCCAACCAGGTATCACCTTTTACTCTACCCTTACCTTGTATATCCCCTTCCTTGGTAATACTCAACCTCCTAGTAGTTTGCCAAAGTCCCGCATTGATTTTCTAAATTTCAAGTCTCCACCTAACTATATCGCTGGTCTCGATCGTGGTGCTACTAGGTTCATTATCCGGTCTGATATTGGTCCAACCCATATTGCTCTTGATCAATCCGCCACTACCATTGGAGGAGTGGTCGGTTCTTGGGCTGAAATAGTATGTGGGCATGGAAAAGGAGGTGAAGAAGAAAATGAGGATGATGGAGATGATAAGGGTTACGATGAGAATCATAAATTCGATGAATTTGAAGGGAAACACGTTGGGTTGTTTGCATCAGTGGAGTACAAGGAGGATGATAAGGAAGTCGATGTGGTGTGGGAAGCAATTGATAAGAGGATGGACTCCCGAAGAAGGATAGAAGAGAGGCGAGAGTGACAATGGAGCTAGCAATCAGGCCCAAATGCTTGGCTCGATTGAACTGTCAAAGTGTAGGAACAACAAATCATCTACAGTAATTTCATTGGAGAAGAGATAACATCAGCAAGTCATATGATAAAAGCAATGAGAATGATTTTTTACGCGGACAAAGTGGTTTTCAACATACAAGAACAATAGCTAAACATTTTTTGTTTGTCCAATTTTTTGACTAGTTCTTTGCCTCTAGGTCGCAAGTGCAGCCAGTCATGTTTTGCAGACACCCAAACTGCTACTAGATCTTCATATAAATTCGTATGTGCAAAAGTGATAGGTGAAAATTAGATTGAAAAATGATATCTTCAGCCATCACAATAATGTTTTGAGTGGAATAAATTCAATGGAAATTTATGATTTGGTTGAGTTGTGATTTTAAGATTTGGTTGAATTAATTATAAGAAGAAGAGGGGATGATATTTTGGGTATTATAATAAATATTTTAATAAAAATTTGACTTTTGTGAATTTGACTAACAAAAAAGAGGCTAAAAATAGTTAAAATAATCTTATAATTTAACGAAATCAAAATGCATATACTTTTTAATATAATCGGTCAAAATGTAAGGATTTCATAATAATGAAGCATAATATTTATTTTAATTTAATGTATTAAATTTATCTATAAAAAAATATTTTTATAAAATACTTAAACATAATATAAAATATAAATTTTTAAGTTAAAATGAAATTAAAAGAAATTAAGATGAAAGTTAAGGCATATTCGGTTACAAGTGTATATATAGTAAGAATAATAAATTTAAATTTAATTTTTCTTCACATTCAATAAATTTATATTTGATTTTCTTTTTTATAAATAAAAAATTAAGATGAAGGCTTAAAATTTTATTTTTATTATCATTATCGTTTTATAATTTTTTATCATAATGAAGTACTTGATAAAATGACAAGTTTTTTTTTATCTAATTACTATCATTTGATTATGTGAATTAATTAATAATTTATGTAGAAATATTTTTTTATAATTTAAACTTATAAATTTATTGATAATTATCTTTGTAAATTTAAAAGTTCAATATTAAGAAAAGAATATTTTTGTATTATAATAATTTTTCTTAACCCACCTCCCCTCGCGTGCATCACACGTGTTTTTTCTAAAAGCAACATTATAATACAGTTACTAAACAATTAACGTCCAACAAGGAAATAATCGACAATGGTTTCATTGCGCTTCCCATTCTCGTTTTCTCAGCCCAAACTCCCCAACGCCATTTGCCATGCCAACACCTCCCGCTCCTTCTCCGCCACCACCGTCGTGGCTTGCGCCGTTGCAGCCGGAGCAGCTGCATTTTCCGGCATAGTAGCGACTCAGAATCCTACAAACCCAAAACACTCATTTTTCCAAAACGCACTGAATTTGCTCCTTCCCAATCAATCCTCACTACTGCCATGGGGATCACTCTCTCTAGCTGACGCTTCACCTACTGTGCTGGAATCGAAAACAGGTGTGTCATTTCCTTCGGTTTTGTTTGAATCGCGGAGACTTTTGGGAATTGGGTTGAGGAAAAGGAGCGTTTTGGGATTAAAGAACATTGATGTCTATGCATTTGGTAATTGCATTTCTTTTTTATCTTTTTACATTCAAAGCTTTAATTTTTTTTCTTTGTTTAGTTTAATTTCCTTTCATGGGATGAATGCCCATTTTCTACTTAGATGAGAAATTGAGTTTTGTATATACAATTTGCTTAATCGGGGCTATTTTTAGTTGTCAATTTGGAAGTCCTCTTGTTACTTCTGGAAGAAAATTCTGGTTCGATCATTGCCCAAAAAACATGAAAGTACAATTTCATGCTAAATTCAGTGACTTATTGTTTTAGGAATTATTTATATTTATTTTTCTGAAATGATAGTAATTGTTGGCAGTGGATCAATACTAGCTGTATTGAATAGTTAGGTAATTGCAGTAAAATTGGTGATTTGCTAATTGTCACTAAATAGTATCATATATTAGAAAATGCTATTAAAGATACACATGAAAGGGAACTAATAAATAATAGGAGCACCTGAACCATTTTAGAGTGCTTGCTTTTTTTTACTTTTTCCCCTTTTGCTTTCTAGGAGCAAATTAATTCCTGTTGTTGGCTCTATATAGATAGGATTTAAAATTTACTTGGAATTTGGAGTGGACTTGCAATCTTTGTTTTCTGAGACACAACTATAATAATAACTCAATTTTGTTACATTTCCCGAATTGCCTCATGACGTTATTCTGCTGTAGACGACTTCCTCAAGGGAAAGTACTTCCAATCTCCACCTTATGTTTTTATGGAAAATGCTCTTGGTCCAGCACTACTTTTTTCTTTATATGCATTCACGGTAGTGTAATATTGTGGTTCTTTCTGCCTACTAGTAGTAATCATATGCAAAATATTCTGTCAATCTGCTATGAGTGTATGCTGACATTGTAACACGTTGATGATGATGAGATGATGACTCTTCAACTATAAATATTTATGTTTATCTAGGTAAATACAACACCATATTATAATGTGAATGATGGAAAATCTAGTCAGTTTCCCATTTTGACAGAATTCTCTATTTCAACAGGTGTTTATGCTGATGATAGTCAAGTGAAAAAAGTTCTTGGTGAGAAATATGGAAAACTATCCATCTCTGAACTCAAGGAAAACAAAGAGTTCAAAGAGGATCTCATTGAAGGTGATATTTGCATGACTGTTAGACTCCAGATAGTCTATAGCAAGCTAAGCATTCGCTCTGTAAGAAATGCTTTTGAAGAATCTGTAGGAAGTAGACTGCAAAAGTTTGGGGGGCCAGGTAACAAGGAACTGCTTCAGAGGTGAACTGTTTCTTCAACTAATAACATTCTTGCATATCACCTATGGTTATAAAGACGTTAATGGGACCTAACACTTCAGATACTCTTAATTTTGATAATGCAATTTTTGAGGTTGTTATAATTTCTTTTAATCTTTTCTTTTTGGGAATGCTGTTTGGTTTTATGATTGAAAATGGGAACTGGATTAATTTGTTCATCCTATATTTTACTTGTTGCTGGTCTGCGGTAGAAAGAATGTTTTCATTATTGTAGTTGTCTTGGCTTGCTTAGGCCCATAATAATGTTGGCCTTGCAATAGCATGACTTATCCCACCACATTCATTATTCTTTTATGTGTATTTCTAGTATTTCAGATATTCTCAGTTGAGCCAGAGAATTTGTTATCTTTTTTTTTTATTTTTTTTATGGACTGGCAATTCCCTCAAGAACCGGTTACTGATTCTGTTTTTGATTGATTAGTTGTCAACTTGATATATATTTCTGTGCATGTAGATTCTCCTAATAATCAATTTTTGTGTAGGTTCACCTCTCAGTTTAAGGAAGAATATAAAATACCACGAGGTTCTGTAATAGAGCTGTCAAGGGATCAAGGCTATGTGCTTCGAACAACAAGTAAGACTTTATAAAATGTCAAATGCATTCATAAACCTGTTAAGCATTCCATGTTCTTAGAGGATTAGTGATAAACTATAAATGATTTTGTGTTGGAAAATTCAGTTTTTAATGGCATACATCTGTCTAAATGTAGCAACCATTTTGTTATGTCATGGATGCTTCTTTTTTTATTGTAACATCAAGTGAATTCTGTCTAATTTCATTTCCATTTAATTTCTGTGTAGTTGATGGGAAGGAGGTGGGAAGCATCAAGAGTAAACTCCTCTGTCGATCCATTTTAGATCTATATATTGGTGATGATCCATTCGATAGAAGGGCCAAAGAAGACATTGAAAACAACTTGGCATCTTTCCTTCAAGCGAGCGAGTGAATGACCATATGTAGAATATATTGGATAATATCTGGAATTTTTCACTTGCTATATATGATATGTATTTGGTTGAACTGGCATGTTATCTTTTGAACTAGAGATCAACTCTCAGGTGAAACGCCACCGCTTGGTTTCTAAGAAATCGATTATGTAAAGTCCTGAGAAATAACAGCTTATATTGAACTTTGACGTGCAGATTATAGATTACTGGGAATATGCAAAATTGGTTACCCATAGTTAACACAAATTCTTCAGTTCTTATTTTTCAAGTAAAAAAGAAAGTGGGATTCTTAATTATTCAGAACTTAATTGAATCATATATACTAGTTATTGTAATCTCATATTCTGCTATTCACTTTTAGAATTCTGATTTATTGGCATAAAGGCAAAGAAATAAATTCATCACTCCGTTCCAATCAATTCAAGAACAAGAGCCAGAGAAACTACACTATCTCGATTAAAATTTCTGTAGAAATAGTGTTTTTGCTTATACTTGTGGAGATGATAGTAAAGCCATTTTTATTATAGAATAGAAATCCATTGATTCAAAACATATTCAAGTGAAGAATCAATTGTTTTAAGAGAACTAAAAAAGACAAGAATATCATTAGGATCTTCAGCAATAGCCTTACTTCGTCGGCCAGCTGCTGCTCTGTTGTTATTGCTGGTTATGGCCTTTGCTATTGGATCAACAGACTCTTTATTGTGCTATCATTCGTTTTCTTCTTCCCTTGTCCCTCTAATTCCTTGTCTATCTGCTCCATTCTCTCTTTGTTTGCCTCCATAACACAATTCATTTGTCAGTAATAGCTTTCTTTCCACCACCGATCAAAATATGTTAATATTTTATATACAGAACCAACAGACCAAGCATAGAAAAATGAACATTTTCACGAAGGCGTCGCCGTTGTTAAACAATAATCAGTGGCTGCTGTCACGCAAGCAAACAAAGATAAGACTGCATGTTTTATTCCTCTGCAGTTTACATTTTTTTAATTAAATTTAATATCGAGACCTTTTTTTTCTATTAAAAAATTTATCAACCATTTCTATGAAAATTTAAGTGTAAAAAATATATCAAGAATAAAAAATCTTCATGAAATGATGAATCTTTTCACATCATTAAAATGTCAATATCACAGGATTTTCTTGCAGACAGCCAGACAATAGTTAGAGGAAACCCCTATCTTGAGACAACATACCATGGAAAATTTCTGTATAAATGACTTGCAAAATGCCCATAAAAACTTTCAAAACATAATATCCACTTATATCCTACAAATTTCCGAAGTGCCTTTAAGGACAGAGCATCCCAAGTTCAGTCCAAAACGGTCAATTATAGCAGAATCTCACCCATTTACATTTGCGCACACACCATTTTTAAACCTTCAGCAATTCCTGCAAGACAAAGTTCAAAGGCAGAATATTTTTACCATCACATGAAAATATTAAAATTTAAATATTCACTCAAAAGTCTTTGAAGCTTTGCTGATTGGAAATCCCTTTAGATGAAATAGTCAAGATGGATTGAATTAAAGTTCTGCAATCTCAGATTGTACATCTTGCAATTTTGTTAATATTGTTAGTCTCAAATCTAACTGCTATATTCTTTAATTTTATACCAAAATTTCATGCTAACCAAATATGATAATGTATATCAAGTTCTGACACAAGACCGGTCAGATTTTTTACAAGATATTCTCTCTCATTATACCCTTTTATCCCTTTGAAATTCCATAATTTAGGCCACTTTCACCCATTCTTTTCAGGGCTTCCCTTTTCATTCAGTAAGCTGCATTTCTTCTGCTTTTGACCCAACTTGCCAATGGCAATAATCTTGCAGCACACTAGTAAGTTTAAGCCCAAGGCAAAACAATCCATAATCTTTGTACTGGGATCCTGAGATTGGTAGAGAACCAAAGACTAAAAGCTTCTGGCTTTAGTTGTAGCAATTCAAGTTAAAGATCTTTGCTATGGAAAGTCTGCAACATTTATTACCTCTATGCAATATTCATGCAAGGACCAAAAAAAAGCAGTGGAAATAATAATGATAACAAGGAATACCTTTTCCTTTTGTTTGTAGACAGAATCAATCTTCTTAATGTACTCATCTATCAGCTTCTGGAAGAAGAAGAAGAAAAGTTAACTTAGTGTTCTCAAAAGAAGGCGGAACATGGAATATATCAATTATTTATTCATCATAGGAAAAAGAAAAGAAGACAAGGACCGAGGAGAAAGAGAATAAGACTGCAATAAGAAAAAGGAGAAAATTTGGAGCCCATATGGTGAAAATGAGATGCCTACTAAAATTTTATCGTATCACATAAAAATCACCATCAAGGTATTTCCAGCAACAACAATTGCAGCATTCCATGATGCTGTTGAACTATTTGATTTTTTTTCCCCATAATACATGAGAAGTGTTCCCAACTTTATCCCATAAAAATTCAGTACCTTGTATGTCTAGAAATGACAGGAGTAATTGCTGAAGCAATTTGTTGGTGAGTTCATTTCATGAATACTAAAAAGAATTGCATGCTTAATTTTAGAAATTAAAAGAGACCACAAAAAGTGATGCCAGTTAATTGACCACACAAAGTAAAGTATAAGTACCTGCAGGTCGTTGGACAAGTCCTTGACATTATCCTCTGAGAGCTTTTTTTCCTGAAGGAAAAAACACAATATAGATTAAGATGCAAACAATCAAGGAAAAATAAAATCAGATAAAACCATCAAGGGAGGTAAACATTCCACCCACCCCCTTTCCAAGAAAAAAAAAAAAGGAAACAGAATAAATTGAAACGGAGAACAATGTTTCTCAGGTCAAACCTTCTCAAGTTTCTCATAAGCTTTCAATGCATCTCTTCTGATATTCCTCAAAGCCACCTATAAATGACAGATCAAGAAAGATCATCTTAAGGAGAAGATTGATGACACTAATGCAGTTCACTAGAAAATAGCCATAAGGCCATAAAAGAACTAGTCCAACAGTTTGTCAACAAACTCAGTAAATAAACACAACAATGAAGGAATGAATGAGTTTAAACATAAATTCTTGGCACATTCAATAATAGACCAAAAACAAATTGAACATAGGCAATCTCAGCTCAATTATCTTTGGCTTAGCTGGTCTATTTAATTAAGCACAAGCTTGAACTAGTCTTCTTGAGGCTCAGCCAAGCTCGAGTCTAGTTTAAGCTTGACTAAGAAATGATCCAACCTAGCTTAAACAACTCAGAACCCAGCTCAGCTCATTTCAATTGCTCCTATATTAGCCACTATTGATCTACATGCAAATGATAGCTAAATAAAAGATTCTTCTTTAGAGTGCCTATATAATAGATTGTCTGATGCCATCACCAAACCTCAGATTGTGGGCTTTTCATGTGTTCCAAGACAATTCAAAGGGGAAAAAAAGAACGCATACTTTCACATCAGCTATAAATCCCATGCCAGAAAAAAAAAATCAACTACAAACATATTCCTGTTAGTCCCATAATATTTGCCTAACTAAGCTTATTCACCTAAGAGAGACAGTTATAAGTTATTCTAATTCTAAACCATTAACTAAAAATGATGGTGATATGCACCTTCCCTTCCTCAGCCAGTTTGGCAACCATTTTCGACAACTCCTGCAAATGAAAAACAGAAAAGGGAAAATTAAGATAAATCTACAGTAAAATCTCTAGAAGCAGGCATTTGAAAGCATTCCAAATCATCATAAAAAAGTACACTTTCAATTTTCACCACACTTTATGAGAAGTTTATTACGGATTTTTCTCCAAATGCTTGATAAAGGCATTTGCCAAATGCATCAAGTTAACTTTCTTTTTAAGGGGCGTACCAAGGCACAGAAATAGCTAAACTTTCAGAAATGAACAAGAACTTTTGCTGAGATCAGGTTGACTACTTCCACTTCCAGCATTTAAACTTTACCAACTAATACAGTGGAACTGTAGGGTAGGACTTCTTTGGTCAATTTTATACAATGAGAAGTGGGCATATTTTTATCTGCTCTAATCCTCTTCAAGGCATGAATGATTGTTAAAATTAGTGAGTGTGCATGCCACGTGCATGTACGGAGAGAGTTTTGTGGGATAATGTCATGCCAATGGAGTGGAGATCATGAGCTCCAAGAGACAACAAACAACTGAATCACAGCATGACTAAGTTGGAATTCTGTATAAAATGAATAGAACTAAAAGGTAAAACAAACATTTTTAATGGGGATTCTTCATGATATTCATGGAGATATTCAATTTTCACACGTTACACTATTGTCAGTTCACAATGTAATGTAGTGAATTAAAGGTCTTAAGGATCTCTTGGATTAAACTATCACCTGCCTAATGTAGTGGATTAAAGGTCTTAATGATCTCTTGGATTAAACTATCACTTGCTACATCCCTAAAGACCAAAGGAAACTACCTTCCTCCTTTCTGATGTCAGTTGAGGAATGGATAACCGTATCACTTCTCCGTCATTATTTGGTGTCAAACCAAGATCAGAGCTTACAATGGCTTTCTCTATAGACTTTAGGCTGCATGCCAGGAAGCAACAAAAATTAGTGAAGACAACATGATAAATGTAAATTATTTTTGGAGGTACCCTTGCAAATTTCCAATTCAAACATATCGAAAAAAAAAAAATCTCTTATGGGTAGCACCCTACGTAACATAATTGAACAGTCAACAAAATTGATTTCCATCTATGGTTTCACAACACGTTCTGTGCTCTTAGTAAATGAAAATACCGTGAGAACTATATGTCAATAGTCCCTACTCGCTAGAACTCAGTTGACAACAGCAGGAATGCCATGCTTTTTGTTTTCATGCTATGATATGTCTACCATGGAAGAGTAAATGAGCCTGGTGTGATGATCCAAAAATATTCCCAGCTTTTTCTGTCCTTTGGTTTTGCAATACCTGGATTTGTCATATGGCTGGACCAAAAGAGAACTTGCATCAGGACTACTGATTTGAGCTATGCTTTTCAAGCTGACTGGACTTCCATAATACTCCACCTGTAAATACATAGTTTCACAGCTTTTCCAATAAAAGGCAAACACTTTAATAGAACAGAAAATTATACAAGTAGACATTCCATAACAAGTGATGCACAAACCACCTCACATTTTCTAAGTTAAAGACTGATTGCATGTCTAACAAAGAAGAAATTTAATACAAATTGAATATAAACATTAACAAAAGAGTAATATAGCTCACATAACATTTAATATCATTTGCCTAAAATGAAAAATATGAATAAAGAATAGAAAAAAGGTTACATACATTTAATATCATTTGTGTACAAACGAACATACATATAATATGTGTTTGTGTGTGCGTGTCAAAAGAAAGCAATTATATTTTATTTCCTCACTGAAATAGTTCTTCCCACAACATAAATCCACCTAACCAGATTAGATTGAGCTAAAAAGCATCAAGCTTCTCTTTATTTGAAATCAAATGCAGCAAAATTATGCTAAAGATTTGCCTTACACAGCAATAAAGCAAAACAAATAATCAAATGTGGCATGCTTCTCCTTTCCAACCCTAGAACTTATTTCTTTGTACATAGGAACATAAAATTTTCTGCTTATCTAACTAGAGGAACAGATATATTTTGTGTAATCCTTCAAATCAAGGACATAAGACTGTTGGAACCTGCACTTGACACATTCACAATCGCAACTATATATTCTATGCCAGCAGAGCTGAAGGAGGTTTCACTTGTAATATCATCACAACAGAAAGAAGGAATGTCTTATGGAATTTGAATCACAAATTCAATTGCACAAATCTAAACATAGATTTATACCTCAATCTTATCTAGCATTGCTGGGTTTGCTCTGCCTGTCCTTACAGAATTAAAATTAGTACGAACTGTTTCAATAGTCTTTTCCATCCTTGCTTTCTGATAATAACCAACATTCTCAATTACTTCTTTGAGATAATAAAGAAAAATTCAAGAAGACCTTAAACTCTGGCCTATCTAAACACATGGCAAATCTTACAGAACCAATTACCAAAAGCACTTACAGCATCTTTCTCAATGGAGGACTTCTCAGCTTCAATTTCTTCGATGGTTGCACCTTTCACCACTCCTCTTCTGCATGTCACACAGCAAGGTATATATAATCATAATCAAGAAGTCCACTGTGCCCACAGAATGGCCATAATATTGACCCAGTAAACGTACCAACACTACCATTACCACTACCACACGAATTAAGGGAGAAATTAGCATAATTAAGGGCCCAGAAAATATTCACACAATTGCAAAACACAGTAAGTTATGCAATAACAGAGAATTAAAGAGTTATTTAACTTGCCTCTTCTGCAACAAGTGTTTCACAACAATGGGCTTGCCGGAAAGTTTGATAGCACTAGCGTAGTAAGAAGCAGAGCTCCAAAAACGCATACTGGAAGTGTTGGAATGGTTCTCAGCATAGTGAGGCACTCTATAAAATAAACCTATAAAACAGCTTTGAAAATGTAAAATTGCAGAACAAAGCGGAGAGAGGAGAATAGCAGAGCTTAAAAATACCTGGAAGCGAGAGGAGGGTTTTGGGAGGCTTTGGCTTGGATTGGAAGACGGAACGAAACGGTGTCGTTGAAGAGAAGTGAGTCGCCATTGAAGAAACAGATTAAGGATGAGATTTTGTGAGAGCGAGGCAGATGGACTTTGGTCTGTGGATGGTTTGGCTGGGCCTACATTGAGCTGAGATTTTGGTCTGTCTTAAACCTATCCAATTACCGTTCGGATTTTTAACAATAAAAAAAAATATTTTAAATTATTTAACATTGTAACACTTTATTTTAATTATTTTCTTCTAAAAACTTTCTTTTTCTTTATTTTCATGGGTCATTGTCAATCTTTTTTAGGCCCGTGATTGACCATTCTTATATATTTTTTATTTTACTTAATTTATTAAAAGTGAGCAGATATTATTTTTTTAACTTTTTTTTTTTTTTTTTTTTATGGTTATCAAAATCAAATTTAACCGACTAATCGAATCAAAAAATTAAAAATTAAACTAAAAATTGGATTGATTCATTTCTTTTTATCCGTCTTCAAAGAATCATATTAAAAATCGATTAACCAACCGATTAATCGGTGAATCGGTCAAACCGGATTAATTTTTTTATTTGAACAAGTCAACTTTTTTGTTTTAAATTTTAATTTTTGATCAAAATAATATTTTTTTTAAATAAAAACAGCGTCATTTTAAGTTAAAAAAAATTAAAAGAATTTTAATAGTTTCGTTTCAATTTTACCTGACGTCAAAATTATGACCATATTACATATTATTTTATTGCGTGAGTAAATATTTAAGCAAGTAAATATACATAACTTACTATATATATATATATAACTTTTGATTTAATGTGATTAGATTGATACTATAAGAAATATGATTTTATATAAAATTTTAATTTAATCATAATTACATTATATTTATTTTCATCATATATATAATAAATGTCAAATTATATATACATATATATTTATATCCGTTTTTTTTTATTAAATCGGTTCAATTTCGATTGGATCTATAACTCTCTATTTCTATCGATTTTTTAATCGATCCAATTCGGAAAATATTAAATTTTTTTTTTATGATTTATATTTTTATTTCTTTAATTTTTTTTATATATTTTTTTTATTTTATTCTCTTCATGATAGATATTTATTTTTTATATGATCGATAATTCGATTAAAATTATAAATAATGTTTTTAGCATCGAATATATATTTATCGGCGTATAAATCAAACTCGCAAATAGCATCAAAAGAACCAAAAAATATAATTATTTGCCACCAAACACAATCCAATATTTGAATAAGATTATTATTGTCGCTATATAAATTTCTGATTTATTTTTATATTACTTTCAATAATTATAATATTATAATATATTACAACTTTATATTTTTCTATTTTACCAATTAATAAAATGTTTAATTTCATCTAAGAAATTCAATTAAATTAAAAATTATTTAAAATAATTCAATAAATATTTAATTTCAATTTTATACTGATTATTATAAGGAATTGAAATTTTAAAAGATCTTACAATTTGAAAATTCCATCAATTACAATATTTAATAATTATATTTTCAACACTTATTTTAAATTTTTCTACTAATATCATTAATATACTATTAATTTTTATTAATCATTTATGTAATAATAGTTCTCAAACTCAATTAATTATTGGCAAAATTTCAAACATTATAAAAAATAATGTTTGAGTAATCTATGGATAATATTTTTTTTTAGCTTTAAAATCGAAACATACTCGATCTAGTATATGTAATGTATCTTCAAGGTAAATTATTAAAAATTTAATGTATACTTAATATCTATATTATTATTTTATAATTCCTGCTTAATTTCCTTAATATTTTTTTCGATAAAAACTTTATTTTTTTATGAAATCCATAATATTTAAAATTTTATTATACTTTAATTCTCGAATTGATGTATTATAAAATGCTCTAAAGTTTATTTGAATGAATCATTTAAATTAATGTTTAGAGTTTAAATTTCTAATTATTAATTTGAGATATTTAATAAATATTATAAGGGCTTCGTTTGTGGACAAAAATTAAAATTGAAATTGAAAATTTTAATTTTATTTTTTTATAATTAGAATTTTATTCAAATTGTAATTCTAATGTTTGTTTTATAAAAAAAATTATAATTGAAATTAAATAAAAAATTAATGACGATGAAAATATTTGTTTGAGTTGGAAGTAGTGCTGGTGGACTACTGATAATGATAATGGGGTGGTGATAGTGGATAGCCTGGAATGACGGTCTGGCGAGTTATTATCGTCGACGGTGATGGTCTGGTTAGCCATTATCGCCAGTCATGACCTTTAGGGGAGCCACCGTCGTTGATAATGGTGGACTACCATTTCCGATAGTGGTGGCGATAGGAGAGAGGATTATAGTAGTAATTATAAAATTATAATTCTTATGGGTTGAGAATGACATTATGTAATTGATTTTTTAGTTATATTACAATTTTATAGAATTGTAGTTGGAATTTCAATTCTAATTTTAGATAACTCCAAATATTAAAATTGAAAATTTCAATTCTAATTATAATTTTAGACTCTCCAAATGGAGCCTAATTATTATTTAAAAAATTTAAAATAGTACTTTAAAATATAATGATTTTAAATTTAGTTAATGAAATTTATAAGTAAAACTTGTTTTATATTTATTTTAATTGTAATTTTTTTAATTATTTTTTTCGAGAGATATATATTTTTTTTTAAATGAAAGACTTATTTTTTATAAAAAAAAATTACTTCAAGTGATGATTTAAAATTTTTAATGCAATACAAAGATTAGCCTCTTATTTTATTTTAATTATTAGATGCTGAAACTTTAACCATCTTAACTATTACATCAATCCAAAATGAATATTATTATTTGTTTTAATTTTGTTTACATAATTACACTGAAATTTATTGTAAAAAAAAATGAATTTTAAATTCTTAATATAATGAAATAATAAACAAGAACAATAATTTCCCTAAAAAAAACAATTAATATATTATATTATTACTATATACAGTATAACCGCAATGAATTAATATTATTTAGAATTATAAATTCTATTAATTAAAAAATATTAATTAATTTATAAATTAATAATTTATTAATTTAAATAAAATATTTACAATTTAATAAATATATATTTAATCAACTAAAAACTATATTTTATTAATTTTGTAATGAATTCAATATAAATTAAATAAATCGAAAAAAATAATCAATTGAATGTGATTAATTGAAATTATTACAAATGTTAGAGTTTAGAGTCTAATTATATATAAACTCATTAAATATTTTATATTTAATTTATGTGAAATTGATATTTTGACACTCCCCTTAAATGATAATTAGGTCAAGATAATTTTTTTATTTAATCCCATTAATACTTGCAAATTTATGTTAGGAATTAGATTAATACAATTGAAAGTCTAATATGGACAAAAAAATGAATTTAAAATTTCTTTATCGGGCGAACAACAACTACAAAAATTTATTATGAAGCAAAATTAAAAGCCCATAGGATAAGAATTAAAATCAAATCAAATCTGAAATATATTGAAAATTAGAATTAAATCAAACTCAGAATATACCGAAAATTGAAATTTCAATCCGAATTATGATTTAACTATGATCGTTTTCCACTAGATTATTTTTTCAGTTTGATATTATTTTAAAAATATTAGGAGTTTATATAATTTTATAAGCATTAACCTCAAAAACTAGTTATTGAAGTTATAAAATCAAATTATATATAAATTCATTTAATATCTTATATTTAATCTGTATATGATTGATATTTATGAAATAAAAATATATACAATGAATTAAATATGAATTAAATAAATTAAAATATATATATATGCGATGAATTAAATATAAATTAAATAAGTAAAAAAAATTAAGTATAAAGCCATATTTTAATAAAGGGTTAATTACTATTTATTCTTTTACAATGATTAAATATATTAAATTCTCATTGACATTTAAAAATATATTAACTTCCCACTGACAAACGTTACAATATATTATTAGACTTTTTCGTCCAATTTTATAATTAATCAACCCTAAAACGATTAACAAAAATAATAAAAAGATAGAAATATCATTATCTTTTATTTTTAATTAATTATATTATATTTTTTACTTTAAAAAAATATTTTTTTAAGGTTAAAAAATATATTTTCATATTTTTTTAATAAATTTGAAAATAAAAATATTTTTTATTTTATTATTTTAAAAATAAAAAATAAAAAATATTTTTTAAAAAACATATTTTTACTTTTTATTTTCAAATTTATCAAAAATATGAAAATAAATTTTTTATTTATATTAAAAAATTAAAGAATAAATAATTTAATTTCTTCTTAAATTATTTTTTTAAAATAAAAAATAAAAATTATTTTTATTTATTTTTTTATTTTTAAATTTATCAAAAAATATGAAAATAAATTTATTGACTTAAAAAATATTTTTTAAAGCAAAAATAAAATATAATTAATTAAAAATAAAGTGTAAGAATATTTATATCTTTTTACTATTTTGGTTGACAATTTTAGAATTGACTAAAAGAAAAATTAAACAGAAATGTACTAATATAATGAGACATTCGTGGGAGAAGTTAGTAAATTTTTAAAAAGTTAGAAAACTTAATATATTGTGTCATTTTATATAAAGAATAGAAATTAACTCTATTATAGTCTATTATATATAAAATATTAATAAATAATTAATTTACAATATGAATGAAATCATATAATTACATGAGATTTAAAAAAAAAAATTATTTTAATAATTTATTAAAATTATTAATTTAGTCTATCCAATCTAAATAGGAACTATATAAAATTATTTTATTGAATGTTAATTTATATACGTTATTCTGTATTAATCAATAATGCTTTTAGTGGCATAATCTTTTGAAAATAAATATTCATGTAATTCATACCCTCGCCCAAACCATGGAGCGACTTATTAGGATTTCCATAAATACAGGGAGTTGTTGAGGAGTGACTGATTAGGATTGCAATGTACAAAGGATTGGATAAGTACACTTTAAAATCCTTAATTATACTTTATTTTGATTTTTATATGATAAATTACAAGTATTATCCTTAATTAACTCTCCAAACAACTAAAATAATTTTAATATTTATTAAAATATTTAAATTAATTAATTTCCCACTATATTAATTATGTTTACCATTCATTAAAATAAAATTAACGAAGGATATATCCTACTATATTAATTATATTTACCATTCATTAGTATTTTTTCAGGCATTACTCTTTTACTAATTAATAAATTTAATTTAATATATTATTTTATATTTAGTTAGTTAAATTTAAAATATAATATGAATTAAATTAATTAATTATAAATTAAATATATTAAATAATTTTTATACAAAACATTCCTTTCTTTATTATGTTTTAGTTAATATAGTTAATTAAATATACTAACAAATATTTTAATTTATATTAAATAAATTTTATACAAACTATCATTTTTTTTCAATTAAAATACTTGTTAGGTATTTTAAATTAAATATATTAATTAATTAAATTAAATTCATTCTTTTAATTTGGATGGACTATATTTAATTAAATATAAATCATAATTAATTAAATATACAACGAATAATTTTGATTGTCTCTTAAATATCATGAGGATATTATAGTCATTTAATTAAATAAAGAATCAAGGTCGAGTGTACATAAAATCTCTATAAATAAGTATTGTTAAAATTTATAAATTTTATTAATTAAAAAATTATTAATTAATATATAAATTAATAATTTATTAATTTAAAAAAATATTTACCATTCAATATATATTTATTTAATCAACTAAAAATTTATTATTTTTATCAATCTTAAAATTAATTCAATATGAATTAAATGATCTAAATAAAAAATATGAGATAAATTAAATATAAATTAATTAAAATAAATAAAAAATATTTGATTAATTGAATATAAATTAATTGAAATGAAAAAAAAAATGATCAATTAAATATGAATTGAATAAATAATACGTAACAAATTAAATATGAATTAAATGAAATGAATAAAAAATAAATAAATATAATTACTTAAATTTTAAATAATTTTTAGAATAATATTTTTAATAAAATATATATTACAATTTATTATATATATAATATTAATAAATTATTAATTTATAATATGAATAAAATCATATAATTATATAATCTACATCATTTTTAAAAAAATATTATCTTATTAATTTATCAAAATTATTAATTTAACTCATTAGGTCAAATCGAGATCGTATAAAATTATTATATAATATAAATTATTAATTTATTGAATATTAATTTTGAGAGATTTTATTGTATTTAAAAATTTTGGAGAGTATTTAACAATCCTTAAGTAAATAATTAAAAACCATTTTAAAGTAAAACGATTTTTGGATGGGGCCATGAATCTGCAACCTGGTTAATTATATATAAAGGCAGCAAATTAAGGTTGCAATCCACAAAAATCTATTATTTATCATACCCTCTAATTCTAACATCTTTATACATCCATCCATGGCTTTGAAAAATATTTCAGTACTTAAAATCTTGATGACAATGGCGCCCCTCTTTGCAATTTCCATCTCCATGACTGCAGCAACAGTGCACAGAGTTAATGAGTACAATGATGGCTGGACTATTCCTCGACATCACGACTATGAAAAGTGGTCTCTTTCTAGGAATTTCTTCATTGGTGACAGTCTCGGTGAGATATTCTGCACTTTTTTTTTTCTTTTTTAATGTTCTTTAAATAAATAACATTCTCGCACTGATGAATTTCAATCTCAATGCTAAATATATTAATCCCATTTTATTTTATTGGTTTTGATTTGTATATGATTTAACGTGGAAATGCAGTTTTTAACTACAACACTGAATATGACAGCGTGTTGGAAGTGAACGAAGAACAATTCAAATCTTGCGATAGAACATCTCCAATTGCAAGTTATGCCAGTGGCCACGACACCATCGCCCTGGAAAGGCTTGGCTATTTCTTCTTCATATGTGGTCTCCCTGGCCATTGCGAAGTTGGTCAAAAGCTTCGCATCCGCGTCTGGTGATCCGCCTAAAGGACAATAGTAGACACCAATCTATCAGTGTGGCTCCAAGCCCACCTCATGAAACAAGAATTATATATTTCATAGTTAGCAAGTAGTGAAAAAAAGAAGAGGAGAATTTAAGGCAAATTTCGAAACAAAAGCTGTCTTAATAAATAAAAGATGAGGACATGTAAGTAAGCCATGTCTTACAGTATTCAAAATAAGCCCAACTCCTATTGGGATTAGACATATGGGCCGTCTTTGTTTACCCAGCTTATTAAAGCAACCCATCTAAATTTATAAAAAACTTATACTTCATCTGGCCGAACCGAAAGCAGACAACCTATTGAAGCTTTTCTAATAGATTGGGCTTTCACTGTAGGCCCCTAAAAGGAACTTTGCCTTGTTTGTCTTTGTATAAACTGAAGAAGCTCCAGTAATTCTATTATTATATAATATCAGTTTTTAATGTTGGATGAAAGTCATACTCTACTGCTACTGGTCATAATAGGTTGCTAAAGTGCCAGCATTATAGTGTCTTCCTCGTTCTTCTTCATATATAATAGTATGGTACAAAACACTTCTTACGCAAATATTTTTTTACTCGATCTGTATCCCTTAATCAATTTTTACGCCTTTCTATACTTGTGTTTAATAGTCTCTTTGTCCATTTCATCAATTCTTTTTTGTTACAGAAAACGACCACACTCCTTCAATTGCATTATTTTTAAGCCTACGTTATTTTTCTTTCTTCTAATTTCTACCCACTAAACTAAAATAAACATATAAAAATAATGAGAATTTATTTTTAATTTGAATGGTAAGAAATTTAAATTTTTTAAAAAAAATCTCCAGTTTAAGTGTTCATTTGGCACAGCTTATGAAAAAAAAAAATAATTTTTTTGCGTGAGAAGCTAATTTTGACTCAATTTATAATATTTGGTAAATATCAAAATTAATAAAAATAATTTTCTAAATAATTAAAATTCAACTATTTGGATAAGTTAAAAATTGGGATTGAGATACACAGCAGCCCCTCATGTGGCTTATTTTAGCTTTTAAAAATTTTTTAAAAAATTTTTAAAAAATTATATTTTGATAGTGTTTGATGTAATGAATCTATTGATATATTTTTCATGCTAAACAAAAATCATTTGGACTGCTAAAAATGTATTAGAAATTTTATGTATTATATTTAACGGTTTAGATTTAGCGTATTTCCAATATATTTTTAGCAGTTGAAATGATTTTTTTTTTAGCATGAAAAATATATCAATAGATTCATTATATCAAATACTATCAAAATATAATTTTTTAAAAATTTTTAAGTAGCTAAAATGGATCACATGAGGGGGCTGCTGTGTAAAAATACACAGCAATTTTCTTCAACCCTAAAAATTTGAGCTTTTTAAAAAAATTAAATTTTAAATTAAACGCGTAGCTAATTTTAAAAAAATTAATAGATAAAAATATCTTAATGAGTTTATAAATTATTTTCATAAGTTATACTAAATTGAGTGTAAATCACTTTTCTTTTTAAACGTGGGATCCACCAAAAGATAATGTGGTG
The DNA here is from genome assembly GCA_948193065.1 of Aleurites moluccanus. Lineage (NCBI taxonomy): Eukaryota > Viridiplantae > Streptophyta > Magnoliopsida > Malpighiales > Euphorbiaceae > Aleurites > Aleurites moluccanus. The sequence continues at coordinate 32,186 of CANXYC011177354.1, forward strand.
TTTTATAAAAGTAAAAAATCATCTCCTCTGACTTTAACTACTAATGCTCTATGTGACAAAAAAAAAAAAAACCTTATTAAAAGTTAAAAATAAGAAAGATTTCACTGATAGGATAAGCAAAAAGGGTTAAAGCGAGAGCCGAGCCGGGTAATTAGCCGATGTTGGCGCAATTGCCCTTGACCCAATAAGAACACGCGCAATTGCACGTGCAAGGACAGTCAGTACACGTAAGACTCTGACTACAGAAAAGTAAAATCTCTCATTATTTATAAATAAATAAAATAAAATAGCGACAGGAGCAAAAACTCGCGTATATAACCAACCTCATATGTCACGCTCTCTCACTCCCGGTATTAACTCTTTGACATCCAGAGCCCACATAGAGTAATAAAAACACATAACTCACACTCTTCATCTCCATAATGCCAGAGATGAAGAAATTGGGATTTTATTAGTTGAAGAGTAAAACGAGTGTGCATATTGTAGCCATTAATGCTTCTCAGCAACAAAGCGTGAGAGATAGAGAGAGAGAGCTTTCACTTTTTTCACGGATATTAAACATTAACACACTTAGAGAGACGCCTATACCTTGCAGTTTTCAGAAGGTTCAAATGGACCTCAGTAAGGTAACGCTCGAGATCTTTTCCAAACTGGAGCAGAAATGGCTCTCCCACTGTGAAAACTCCAAGAAAACTCGAGTTCTTAGCATTGATGGCGGTGGAACCACCGGCATTGTTGCCGGTGCTGCTCTAATTCACCTCGAGGACCAGATCCGCCTCAAAATCGGTGATCCTCAAGCTCGAATCGCTGATTTCTTTGACATCATTGTCGGCACTGGCACTGGTGCTCTCCTCGCCGCTATGCTGGCTGCTGATGACGGCTCTGGTCGTCCTCTGTTTACTGCTAGAGACGCTGTCGCATTCATAGCTGAGAAAAACTCCCGCCTCTTCAAGGTCAAGCTCTCTGGATTCCTCCGCCGACGCAGAAGATTCTCCGGCAAGAGCATAGACAAGGCTTTGAAGGAAGCATTGAGGCGAGACGACGGAGAGATCTTGACCTTGAAGAACACGTGTAAGCCTCTTCTCATTCCTTGCTTTGATCTAAACAGCTCTGCTCCATTTGTTTTTTCACGAGCTGACGCGTCCGAGTCACCGAGTTTTAACTTTGATCTCTGGAAAGTCTGCCGCGCCACACTAGCCACCCCGAGTCTCTTTAAGCCGTTTAATCTGACGTCCGTCGACGGAAAGACCTCTTGTTGCGCTATTGACGGTGGACTAGTGATGAACAACCCGACGGCTGCGGTAGTTACTCACGTGCTCCACAACAAGCGAGATTTTCCGTCAGTTAACGGAGTGGAGGATCTGTTGGTTCTATCCTTAGGTAGCGGTACTCCATTGAGTGGATCGTTGAGTAAGAAGAATCTCCGCCATAACGGCGAGTGCTCGACTTCGTCAGTTGTTGGTATTGTGCTTGACGGAGTTTCGGAAACTGTAGACCAGATGTTGGGTAACGCCTTTTGTTGGAACCGTTCAGACTACGTCAGAATCCAGGTATGTGCAATTTTTCTTTGGATTTCGAGTTTTTGTTTGGTTGCGTAGAAAATTTATTCCAATTAAGAAATCAATCTAAACAATTATAATCTCCACAGCCAATCCGGATTTTACATTTCTGTTTATCTGGTAGTGATTGACAGCTTGAAATGTGTATATAGGCCAACGGATTGCGAAGCGATGGACTAGTAGACCCGAGAGTAGAACACCAGGTGTTGAAGGAAAGAGGAGTAGAGTCGTTGCCTTTTGGCGGGAAACGGTTATTGACGGAGACGAACGGGCAAAGAATAGAGAGCTTCGTGCAACGCCTCGTTGCTTCAGGAAGGAGTAGCTTGCCTCCTAGTCCCTGCAAGGATTCCGCCGTTAGCCCTCTAGCTAATGACCGTTAACTAGTTTTGGCTTCTTCTTTTTTCCCTTAATTTCTGTTTTAACCCTTTGTAACCAGTCTCGGGGTTTACTAGACTCTGTGTTTGAGTAGCAGTAGCTAATAATAATAATAACCTGTTTAGATCTTTTTCTTCTGTTGTTAAATAAATAAATTGATTAGGTGTTCCTTTGACTGAGGACAAATTAATTAGTTAAAAATGCAATAAAAGGTTATTAAATAAATAAATCATATCATTACCGGTCACGTAATAATGGTCATATGGGCTTTTGTCTTTTATGTTTGACAACTGCCAGCTCAATCTGAATTTTTATTTCATTAAATATTTTATTTTTTATTTCAAATATTTTTATACAACTCATATTATTTTAAAAAAATATTAATTATGAAAATATTTTTAGCTTCAAAATTTGGAAGGCCAAGCATTAAATCTAAAACTTAAAATTTTTTTAGCTCCATTAATGTGGATATTTAAAGGATTATTTAATATTATGACTTTACTTTATAAATATTCTTCAATGCTGTCTATGATATATTGATTTTTAAATAAAAAATTAGCAAAAAAATTATAAATTAGATTTTTCTATAATAAGAATAGAAGAGGTGAATTCAGTGTTGTATATATCCATGAAATATATTTCATGATGATTTATGAGACTAATTAATAATAAGAGCTAAAAAAGTAAAATGTCGTTTGTTTCATTGAACAGCCCAAAAAAATAAAAATAAAAAACAGAAAAGAAATTTTAACTTAATTACTACTTCTAAAAGAAATTTGAAAAATAGAACTATGCGTGCGCTAATTAAAACATAATAAAAAAAGGCAACAAGCACCACGCAGGTACAGCCAAGTTGATGGGTAGTAGTTTTTTTTTTTGTCCATCTAGTAATACCTTGGAAGTCATAGTAATAAGGTATTAAACATTGCTTTTGCTTCATTTATAATTTAAATATATATGAAAATTTTATATATGTTGCAATTAATAAGAAATGAGCAGGTCAATTGATAAAGATAAAAGTTTTTATTTATTATTTTTTATTATTAAAAGTATCTTCAATTTCATAAATTTAGCATCATGCAAAACAATTGAAATTGATACTCTATTTTTATGTCCCAAATAAGATTGATGCCTTTATATTAGTTCAATTTTCTTTTTTACCTTCATCTTTAAGATGCATTTAATGTATACAAAAATCAAAATTAAATATATTTATTATACTATTAAGAGAATAAAAGGAAAATTATTATTTTATTTATTGCATTCTCAATTTTTTTAGAACAGATGTAGCTTTTATAATCATGAAGTTCAAGAATACTTTTTTTTCTTAATTTTAAATTATCATATATGATATTATAATTTTACTTTCATATATTATGCGAACCAATTTCATTTTTTCAATTTAAGCAAACACATATCATAAAAATTTAAAAATTCACAATAATATATAGCTTTTGTGGTCTGATTTTAAAATTAGAATCCTAATATATAAAGTAAATTCATTAGTTAATATTCATTTAAAATTGATAAAATAAAAATACTTATTGCCAAATTCATTTTTTTTTTAATGTTTAGTAGTCCATGGCAGGGACCCCTTATGCTTAGAGTAAGTATGGGATCCAACTGGAGGCAGGATAGGTAATAAGGCAAATTTGATATGATATATATTATTTGCTTTTATTACTGAAATTATCTTCAAAATTGTAAAATTTTAAATTTAAACATTCGACAAAATTAAAATATATATATGATATAACGTAAATATCCTGTAGCATTGAATAATGCTCCCTTAGAACCCCACCCAAACGGAAAATGTTTAGTATAGTAACCCCTCAATCTGTTTTATTACTTTTGTAGTTGCAAGTACAAGCAGTAGCATACTCAAGGAAATGGAATCCAATTCCGTTATTAGGTGTTGGAAAGTGACTAATCCATATAAATTCCCAAATCTAAACACTAATAAAAGCAAAAGATTGAGTAGTGGGAAAAATAAATAACTATGATGATTTTGTATACTAACTCTCATAATTACATGTGTTTCATTTGGTGGATTTCACAACAATCACATTATATAGCAATAATGATTTTCATTTCTCGCTCATTAATTTGGTTATAGTAGGAAAGTATTATTCCCCGAATTAGCTAGATTTTACGTATTATATTAACATATAAAAAATTATTTTCATCCAATTATTATTTGAGAATGTATGTTAAAATATAAAATTCAATATAAATTAAATATAATATATTAAATTTACTTATATATAATTGAATTTTTTAATATTAATATTTAATTTTTAAAATTAGTACTCTCAAAATTATATAAATTTTCAACATATATAATATGATATTAGAGTTAAAAAATAAAGAAATTAAATTTCACATTGAGTAAATATAAAATATTAAATGAGTTTATATATAATTGATCTCTCTAATTTCAATATCTAATTTTTGAGATTAACACTTTTAAAATTATATAAACTTCCAATATATGTAACATATTATATATAAATAATTTTTTTTTTTATTTGTAATGAGTATTAAGAATGTTAAAAATTTATATAGTTTTGAGAGTATTAATCTCAAAAATTAACTATTGAAATTATAGAATCTAATTATATATATAATTATTTAATATTTAATTAATATAAAATATTATATCTTAACAATGAAAAATAAATTTATTTACCAATTGAATCAATTTTTGATATTATTTTTCTACACTCTAATTTTGATATGTAAAAATGTGAGTTTGGTGAGTGAAATTGGATTGTCTTGTACTTGTTTTTTAGCATGAGAAAAAAAGGTCATTGCTTTGCTTCTTTCTAACTTAATTAACTATAATTTATACTAGCATTTATGATTTTCTTTTTCATAAACTTGAGAGAAGGATGATAACTCTACTACATTCATGTTAGGTAGAATTAATTATCTTTAATTGAGTTGATAATGACATTAAGTAAGACAGGATATGTTGTTTTCAATTGCTGAAAAATGTCCAAGACTAGTAGCTTAATTAGCCAACCTGGTTGATGTGGACTTGGTCTTGACAAGAGCTAACTAAATAGTTTTGTCTTGACAAGAGCTAACTAAATAGTTTTTCCTATACTTTTTTTCACAGCAATTACTTTGGCTTTAATGGAAAAATTAGAGTAAGGGAATTGGGGAGATGGGAGATGTTAGAGGACCGCAAATTCCAATTTTAGCAATGGATTTATGCTGAAGCAAACTTGCCTAGACAATGTTAACATAATGAGAGGGATGAGAGGGACCTCAATCATCTTTAGCAATATTTTAATTTTTCTTATTTGATATCTAATTCATGAAAAAGTAAATTTCAAAATTTATTAAAAAAAAAATAATTTTTAATCCTCAATATTAAAAAAAAAAAATCAAAAGTAAAACTCAATATATTTTCATTAATTAATTCATTCTAATAAAAAAATCAAGGTTATGGATAATATTAAAAATTTATCAGTGTTTTTATAATAACTTAAATTTAAAAAAATATGATCGTAAAAACTCTATATTTATTATTTCATTTAAATACTTATAATTTTTTACTTTTCACTAAAATTAATATCACAACAATATGTATCGAAATAATTTCATCCACCTACTCATATATATAAATAATCGAATAATTTAAAAGATATATATAATTATAAAATTTAATTACCTTGAAATTATTCTTCGTCAATTTGAAAGTAACATTACTCCTCTTGTTAGAATTTTGTATTTTGAATTAAAAAATAAATAAAGTTTCAATGATGTTTGGATTGGAGTAATTATAAATTTATGTGTAATTTTTTATACTATGTTTAGTTTTTATTTCAGAAGATCAGCACATGCTTACAAGGTGATGAACTGATGATGGCAAAGCATATTTGTTTATGTTGGTAGGATAGTAGACATAACCATATGTTCTTCACATGAGACAAGCCGACGCTCATACTTTTAGTACGATAATAATAATTTTTGGGTAGTTCAATTATACTAATAATCTCTTTAATTACTTAATTTTGTATTAATATATTCCTTGTTAATTTTTTTTAACTATCTGGTTTTTAATTCATTTGGAAATTGAAATTTGTTTGTAATTAACAAAAGAAATTTTATATTTACATCTCTTAAATATCCCTCAAATTCGGATATTTTTAATAAATTTAATCTATTATATCAGATAATAAACTAATTAATGATATTTAGATATATTGATTATTAATGGTGTTCTAACAAAAAATTATATAATATAATTATGATTACAATAAAACATTATATTTGAAATGATAAATCAATAAAATAATTATATGTAGTATAATTAATATTAAAAGTCATTAGTATATTTTATTAACTTATTATTTTAAATATGATATATAGTTGAAATCATCGTTATATTATATATTATCTAATTGAATACTTAATAATAACAATATTAGACTATTAATTATGCATTTTGTTTTGAATTCATACGATAACAATTAAAAACCCCCAGTTATAGTTAAATTGAAACTTTAATCTTCTTATTTAAATTAGTAGTAATAATTATCAATAATAATAAGACATCTTGGAGCTTGGCAGCTTCAAGTCGGCTCCTGTGTGTCTGGGATTGTGCATTTTGTGAATCTAAAACCACCTGAATCCGACAAGATTGGGAAGTGTGTCAAAATCAAATAATTATAATGTACAAACTTTCTTCTATTTAGCTTACAACAAATGTCTCCAAATTATTTTTTGGCTATTAAATCTACCTAAATTTATTATATCTATTACTTATACTATAATTTCTCTCACTATTTAGTGTATTATTTAATATAATTATATGACCGTAAAGCATGGGCTACAAACTAGTTAAGGAATTATCCTAAACCAAGCCAAAAAAAAAAAAGCCAAATTAAACTGTTCACCATGAATCAAGTAAAATGTTTGCATGCCTAAAGAGGCTCCAAAACTTTTTACATATTATGTTTACCACTTTCCATCTTTAGCATATTAATTAATAATTAATTATGATTATATTAATATTAAATATTAATTTAAAATTAAAAAGCTTGTTTTAGTAGGATCTCTTTCTCATCTCTCATCTCTCTACAATTTCTCATCTCCACTCTTTCTAAAATCTCTCTCTAGATCCACTGAGAAATTTAATTTTATTTCTCAAGATTTATAATTTTCATAGCTTTTAATTTAAGTATTGAAGAGTTCTTGCAAATTCAAAGATTTGACTGTCTAATACTATTTATTTAGATTCATTTCAAGAAGAGTCCAATATAATATATTGATTAAGCTCCAATCACTATTGATAATGACCACGTAATTTAATTAATTAATTAATTAAGATACAAATTCTTGATTAGGACCCAAGTTATCATCAGAAAAATTAGAAGTGGTGTAAGGTTCAAGTGATAATATTTGGTGGGGTAGTCAAGAACCGACAATTGAATTAAGACCCAAGTTATGATCCTAATTAAGAATCGTCGCCATTACCACCAAACAAAGCATTGAGACTCCTTTAAAAATAAAAATAAAATAAAGTGTTTAATTTTACTAATATCTCTTGCTCTTGTATATTAAATATAAATCTACTTCTCTTACATAAGTTTCTAGAGCTATAATACGGATTTTTCTTGTCGAGTATTTTTAAGATATTGATTAAAAAATAATTAATAAATAAATTTACTTAAAAATAAATTATATGAGAGAAACAGCAAAAAAAATTAAAAAATTAATATTTAATTGTAATCAATGTCATTTGAAATGATAAATTAAAATTTTTTACTTTTCATCAACTCAATTAATTTATTTTTAAATATATTAATGTAATTTTATCCTCATTATTTATTTTTAAAGAAATTTATATGATATTATATTAATTGAGTGCTAACTAACCACATTAAATGGAAGATGCATTATAAAAGAGATGCGAGTGACAAAAATATAAGGTGCACACTGCAAATGTGCAGAAAATTACATTAAATTTAGCCCATAAATTTTAATTTACTGAATGAGTGGACTAATTAATGTTTTTAATGCACTAACTAAAAAAATGAAATAATTAATGATAATTCTTTCAAATTTTGTTACATATTTTAGTTATAGTGCTCATTATATAATTATTTTTTTCCAATTAAATTTTGACGTTCCAAAAATAAAAACAAAGTTCTAATATTCGTCCAATCTAGTAATTAAATTAAGAGGTTTTTACTATTGTGAAGATAGGAGCAAAAATTAAATTAATAGGGCAAAAGGACACTTAGTAATAAAAAGATTTACCCAACTTTTCTGCCTACTTTAATTATGTCTGTGTGCACCACCACATTCATAATTTTTATTAACACCTTAAATATAGAGAGCAATAAAACTTTTACTGTGAATTTTATAACGACGCTGAAAGTAGTTGTGATTAGCTGGTATTTTTAATTTTAAGAAACTTTAAATTATTTTATTTTAATTGGAATTCATAATATAATGTCATATGTGAAGGTGTGGACTCATTTATTGTTATAAATTCATTATGTTATGAAAGACGAAAATATGATCCACCAATTTTATTAAAGTGTATTTATGAATGATTGAAATATAAATATATTTATGAGTTTATCTTTATATAACATACGAAAAGTAAGCTCATATCCTATTAATAATTTCTCTATTAGAAAGTCTTACAATTGATGGGACAAAATTAATATTGAATTCGTAATTAATTACTTGTCTACATTTTGTGAAAAGAATATAAATGTTTGGGAAGGTGGTTGTGTATTTTTACACAATAATTTTTCATGCATTACATTTTGATGCTTTAAAAATTTTTGTAAAATTTTTTAAAAATTATAATTTGATAGTATTTAATATAATAAATTCAATGATATATTTTTTATATTAAAAAAAATCAAATGAATAGTATATTATAAATACGTTAAATTTAGACTGTTAGATTTGACACATAAAATTTATAATATATTTTTTACTATTTATTAATTTATTTTTTCTAGCACAAAAAATATATCATTAAATTTATTACATCAGATACTATCAAATATAATTTTTATAAAAAAAAATTTGGGGCACACGAGGACGGCACAAACCCAAGAACATTGTGTTCATTTTCTAACAATTAGTACATTTCTGAAATTGGGTGAGATTTTAAGTTCAAATCCTCCATCATAAATTCTTAGAAATCCTTTTTTTTTTTTTTTTAATTCAATTACTATAAAAAGTATGTATATAATCAACATCAAGGAACTGAACTCCATTTCATTTCATACACAAACTGTTGTAAATAATTAACTTAATTTATATGAAAATAAAGATAAATTATATATATAGAAATTAAGTAGTTATATATATTTGCGGGTATAAAATCCTAAATCTCTCCCGCCCCATAAAAGATGTCATTTTGTGTAGTAATCATATTATATATTATAAATATTACCCTCCATTTGATTTAACTATTTATAACTGCTGTTAGCTGTTGCTGATAGTTGGTGATTATTATTTAATAACTGATTCTTACATATGCTTGATAAAATTATTATTAGTTGTTATTTATTATTATATTTAATAATCATTAAAAATAAATATTAATATTTATTTTTATTTAAATATTATTTTATAAGATAATTTAGTCTTTTTAATTAAAAAAACTTTGATTTAAAACTTTTACAAATAACAATTATTTAATTACCTAATAACTAATAATTATCAGTAACCAAACGCTATGATATAATTATTAAAAGTAACCAAACGCTATAATATAATTATTAAAAATAAAAAAACTAATAGATATATCAAAAATTTTTTACCAAAAACCCAATACATACATATCAAAATCCTCTGTTAATTAACATATCACAAACATTCATAATTTTACATAAAAATTTTATAGGGAAATGTAAATAAAATAAAAGTATAATTATTTTATTTTGTAATAAGAAAATTATTTAATTATTTAATTATTATAATCTCTAATCTTAATATCATGCTTGATATATTGAAAATTCTCAAAAAAGATAAATTAAGTTAATAAAAAGTTAGCTTAAAGGATTGGAGAGTCTAAAATTAATATAAACTCTACGTTAAAATCTCATATTTTTAATATAAATTCATTAAATTCCTTGGTCAATTAGGATTTTAACATTTATTCTCGATTGAACACCTAACATTCTCGGCGACTCATATTCCTATTGATATTGATTTGAACTCGAATTATTTTTTTATCAAAACTACTAGTAATTTTAATTTGACCTACAAGATATCCTTTTCGAGTCTTATATTGTTCAACACATAAATATGCTATAATACCAATTATTATGAATTTTGAGAAAATCACACCTTAAAAATTAGTTCAAAGGGTTCAAAATCCCAAAGTCTTTATAAATCATATATTCATCAAATCTTGATCAACTAAAATGATAATAAATATAAAATAAATATTTAATCATTAGATTAATAATCAAATATTTCAATAGATTATAAAAAAAATTAATTATTTATTGATTCCAAAACAATTATAAATACATGTGTTTTAAAGTGAATATTATATCAATTAGCATTCTTTATTAAAGTCGTCATATTTTAATAAACACCGATCACGCCATATTTTTTTTGGGTTATGTTTACTGATTAGACCTTTTAACCACAATCTTTCGATTTGTACGTTGTTCATATAGCAGAGACAGAAATTCGTAGCAGTTTACACAGTTAATCAAAGAGAAACTTCAAGGTAGTTTCTCATTTCTTTTTAATTCCTAGTATTTTTTTTTTATTTGTTTATTTATTATTGTTGGCCTTTCTTTTTCCAATGCAATATTGCAACTTGCAAGTAGAAGATACTTGAACTCCATAGTCAACTCGTTTACTCAAATATTAATTTCTATCCTTATAATTTCCAAGCAAACAAATAAAATCTTAAATAAGATTTGAGTTCATCAAATTTTTTTTTTCTTCTGGTACATAAAAGATTTGAGTTATTAAATTGACCATACAATCCTATGCATGTCAAGGCCCAAGAACAAATCAATACTATTCACACACCATCCATTCCGCAATGTCCCCATATCCATGCACACGTGTCTCTCTCTCTCTTTTCTATATGTTCATTAACACCCATTTCACAACTTATACCTAAAGATCTTGTCTCTCTTCTTTCCTTTTCCCCTGCTCTATCCATTTATTTTCATTCCACCCTTTTGTCTACCTATTTATTTCTCCACTTAATTATATAATACTAAGTCCATGTGGGTGTTATGAGAACATTAATACCTATACACTGGACAAAATAATGAGTATATTCATAATAAAATTTTAGAATACATGTTTGTAATTAATTAATATATAAAAATTAATTATTTAATAGAATCAAAATATAATGATTAATTAATCAGTTTTTTAAAAAAATAATAATATAAATATTAATTAGATTAAATTTAAAAAATTAAAAAGTAATTAATCAATTATCTAATTAAGTTGGTAACAAGAATTTGAACGAGAAAAAGCAATTACCAAGATAATAAAGTGAGTTAGAGAGGTAAGCTTCATGGGCAAGCTAGAGCTTTGCCTTTTCCTTTTTTATTTTGAGGGAATCTCTTGCTGTCGATAATTAGCTAAAAAGCATATGAAATGTTATTAAAAATTAAAAAAGCAATATAGTAAGAATTTTTGTTTTGATACATAAAAAGATAGTTATATAAGAATAATTAAGAATTTTTCATATATATTATATATTAAAGAGATTATTGAAGTCTTTATATTTAATAAAACAATTAATATAATTATAATAAAATTTTAAAATATTAATAACTAATTGATTTAATGTAAAAAAAAAAAAAAAAAAAAAGCTACAAGCTAAGAAATTTCTTTTGTTTTCTTCTTAATGCACGGAAAGGGAGAGGATAATAATAGTGTTTTATTTTTTGGTACGAGTTATTAAAATTTAATAAAGCCAGCGGAAGGAGATTTGCAGTATCTCGAGATTCCACAAAAATAAGTACTACTGTATAAAAAACGAGAAGAAAAACAAACTACTACGCACTAAAAACCACATTTTATTTTTCCTTCTATATAAATATATGTGCATATGATAATATAAATATATTTCCACCCACGCAAACCCAAAAGGCCAAAAATTAATATAAATATATATATATATATATATATGTATATAGCAACCATGAATGATGAAAACGACCACACAGTCTCAGCTTATGGAATATATAGTTTTTATGACTCAAATTTATTGAAATAAATCAATAGATTATAAAAATAAATATTTATATATAAATAAATAGAAATTTTTATTATATTGACTTGATTTAAACTTTTATTATTAAGGTGATCAAATAAAAAATATTACAAATAATCTACATTATTTTTAAATTATTTAAATTATCCCTCTAATAAATTTATTCATGGTATCAGAATAAATTTCTATCATGATCTATCAAATTACAGAATTACTTATTAAAATATATATAAAATTATCAGTGAGCTAATAATCTATCAAATTACCATAATTAAATATCAGATTATTAGTGGGTTGGTAACCATCAAACTATTAGAATACCGATCTATTTTAATTGTCAAGTGACAACTAAATTAAATCAATAACCACTTGAGAGGAAAATATTGAAATAAATCAAATATCACATCGGTATATTATAAAAATAAATACCAATATATAAACAAATAAAAAACCTTATTACATTAGTTTGATTCAACCTTTTATAATTGAAGTGATTAGACAAAAAATATTACAAATAATCGACACTATTTTTAAATTACCCAAATTATTATCTATTAATTTTTTTCAAAATTTAGCATGATTCTAGAAAAATAGTACGAATAATTTGATGTATATGAGATATTTTATACCAGGCAAAAATTATTACGTATTACATGCCATATATAAATAAATTTATTTAAAAATAAATTTAAATATAATATAATATATATTATATAAATATATAAATATGTATTTGAAATGGATATGGGGGGATACAATTAACATTTATCCATCCCATTTAATTTATAAACGAGAAAATTTTTAATTATTGTCATTTAAATTAAATTAAACAAATATCTATAAGGACGAGTCAAATTTATTATTTATAATTTAGAAATATATAATCATGTATTCAAATATAATAATAAAATAAACAAAAATAATAAGATAATAAATTATATACTTTATGTGCTTTCTTTGATTAAAATTTCAACTATAGTACATGCTCTAAAAATTAAGTTGGTAAGAGCCCAGAGTGACTTAAGAATTTAGGTCTATTTGAATCATTATATATATAAAAAAAACTCATTAATTTATAAAATAATTTTTATTTAGTTCATTTAAATTTATTTTTTTACATAATTTCAAATATTTTATCTTCTTTATTTTTATTATTATTTTTTCATATTTTTTAATTAATTTTTAATTTTTATCCACCTATCATTTATTTAATTTTTAATTCACTCAAAATTAATTTTATAATTACCAACACTAAAAAAAAAAAGTCATCACTCGTGCTTAACATTGATTTTTTAATTAAGTTATCGAAAATACCAATATAAACATGTTCTGGTGTTCATCGGATCTTGAAATTGCTGAAATGAAGATTGGAAGCTTTAAGTTTTAGGAAGATAGGAAGAAGCAGCATGGCTAAGGCGTTGAATACCATGTTTATTGGGTATTATATTTTTAGAGTAAAATATTATTTAATTTCTAAAATTTAGTGAAATTAATATTTATATTTTTAAATTTTAAAAAATAATTATTGGCTCTTTCTATAATTAAAAAAATAAAAATACTCCTAATTTTTCATTAAATTTTTTTTTTTCACACTACTCCATTAAAATCTATCTCAAATTTTCTTTATCTTTCTTCACAATTAAACCTTTCATTTTCCATACAATTTCACTAATCACAATACTCACATATAAATTTTACTTCCTTAATTTTAACAAATTCAAAATTTACACAATTAATTAACCACAAAAAAAAAAGAAAAAGAAAAAAATCACATGGCAAAGAAAAATAAGAAAATATATGAATATAGGCTTTTTACAAAGAAAAATGAGAAGAAAATGAAAAAAAAAAAAATGAAAGAAAATAGAGGAAAAAAATATAGAGGTTGAAAATGAGAGTATTTTAGAAAAATAACATATTATAATTTATTTATTTATTAATTTTTTTAACAAAAAATTTAAAAAAAATAAAAAGATTGGTCAATTATTATGAAAGGATTAAACATGAAAAATCCAACAACTATTCTTTAAAAATATAAAAATTTAAATTTAAATTTTATTAAATCTCAAAAATTAAATAATATTTTATCTATATATCCAAACTTAATCTCAGATCAACACCCACACTTGGCACGCATGCGGCCCGACCCGCGAACCAATATGGTCTATGGGTCTCACTCACGTGGAATATCAGTTTATGACCCATGAATATGATTCTCTCTCTTTTTTATCTTTTTTATTCTTTTCTTTTTTTCATTTTATTGCTTCTTATTTTTCTTTTTTAATATTGGAAGACAAAAATGTTTAACTTTGTTTTATTGTCTGATGGTATATATATATCTAATGTTAGGCTATATATGCTTCTCACTCTTTTTTTTTTTTAATAAATTTAATTGATTAAAAGTGAAACTTGATCCAACTCAAAACTTTTCAATTTTAAAAATAATTTTAATATCATTAAAATCAATTGATATTATTATTTTTTTAGTGTAATAAAATAATTTGTGATAGTATTATAAGTTGGTTGAAAATTATATGCATAAATGTATTAAAAAATAAAAATAAAAATTATACTGTTGTTGTAAGATCTAATCACATTTTAATTAAGTTAAAAAAAAATTGTATTATCTGTTGTTGCTGTGGTGATCACATGAATATTTAATTGGCTATAAAGGAAAAAAAATTAAGCTATCGACAAAATAAAGTGTCCTTCCTTCCAATTTCGAAGCGCTTAGCTGCATACTAAGAAAGTAGCAGCAAGTAACACCACCACCACCACCACCAGTACGTACAAGTGTGACTCAGTTTAGAGTACAATGTCACGTGGCTAGCTGCTTGCTAATGAGCTTTCGATCTATGTTATTATTATCTATGTGCAAATGTGCATGCAGGGTTAAATTAATACTAATTAAATTAAATTAAAAGCTCGTGAAACTTGGGTCTAAGGTGTGTGCCTATGTGGGTGAGAACTGAGAAAAAAGATACCCTTATTATTATTTAAAGACAAACCAACACCTGCCTTTGGTAGATTTGATTGACTTTTTTGTCATTTATATATGTTAATGCCTGTGTTTGTATAATAAAATTATTATAATATACAAAAAAAAGAGATGCAATCAAAAGCTGGACTCTTATATTCAATATACAGGGAAGACTGAAGAAGACAAGATTCTTGAGCAGTTAAAAATGGCTGCAAATGCGCTGGTAAGGGAATCTATCTAAAACAAATTGCTGAAGGAACCTTCCTTGGCCTTTTTTTTTTTTTTACTCTCACCGCCGACAACTGCAGTCTGCAAGCTTGTGCCTCCACTAGTACTACGACGATACTACCATTCCCTAAGTACATAAACTGTATAATAAGAATATATATAATTATGTATTGTCACTTTTATACCAAATTGCCATACTGGTCGTGTTACTTTTACTTTTTATTTTTATGTATATTCTGATGAGTATCTTCATATTAGTTTATGCGTCAACTAAAATTAAGTAATAAAAAATTTATTTCCTTCACTAAGATTTTGAGTTCGAATGCTGAAAAAAATATGTATTTGAAAAGTTTTTCCTTCTTATGAATTTCTCTCGATATGAATATAAATTAGTCAGATCCGATAAATTTTAATTTTATTTAATTATACCAAAAAAAATAAGTTTTCTCTTTATATTAATCCATGCAGTTCTACAATCAATTTTAACATTTAGAGATTAATTTCTTAGTAAGTTTTGATCCAAAAATTAAATTGTAATCAATAAAAATAAAATAATAATTAGAAGTACTCACAAGTCGGATTGAATCCTTTTTTTTTTTTTAATTCGACACAACTTTCAAGCAAAATCAAGTTATTAATAAAGGCAAAAGTATATATTAATTAAGACAAATCTCTTATATTTACCTCTCAATAAATTTAAATATGATAATAATATACATACATAAATACCATAAAATTTTAACGAATGGTATTATATATATATATCAAGTGAAATAAAGAAGAAAGTACAAAAATAGCAAAACACTTGGGAAAGAAAATATTGTTCACAATCTTTTCAAGCGTACTATAGCTATAGGGCATTAAGCTTGGCGCTGAATAAAGGAAGCGAATCTACAAGGACTTAATTATTGGACTGTAGTTTACAAGAGACCAAACAAAGAAAGCTTGGTTCATCTCAAGGTTTTACCATTGTATATTTGTATATATAACATAAAAAGATAAGACCATGAATGGCCATGTTTATCAAACAGAAACAGAGAACCAAAAACATTATAACAATATTTATCTAGCTAGCTAAGAGTTGTCTGCAGATTAGCAAAGACACCACTCCTAATTAATTAGCTGCAGCCTGCAGTTGGAGCTCCAATTACTTGTCAATTTCATGTAACATACGATAAATATAACGGTCTTACCCAAGGGGTCTTTGCTTTAATGATATTATAATTGTTTTTTTAGTGTGTGAGTTTTCGAATTTAAGTGTCAAATAATTTATCCAACAAAAAATAAAATATAAAAATTTTAATTGACATTATGAATTTATCAAGAAATTTTATAATATTATTCATATCAATGTTTTTCAATTACGATATTTCACCATTATAATTACATACGTTACATAACAGTTCTGAATAACTTGAAATAACGAAAAATGATGGAAAATATGGAAGAAAATAGGTTTTATATACCATAGAATATTAGATGGAATTCATATTTTCTGACTTACTGTTGGTTTTCTTGTTGGTAAACGTTGGTGCTTTTGACTTTCCAATATGAATTCCATATTGTCTAAACTCTAGACAATCAAAATTTACCCCAAATTGCATTTATAATTGGGTCGTAGCCCATATAAAGGATGTATAAATAGGATTTTTTTTTATCCCTTGGCCCATATCTCAATGTGGGGGCGTACATGAAATTTACAAGCAAGAGGGGTTAATAAACGAGAATATTACAAAAATATATATATATATTTTTTTTATTTTATGATTTTTTTTCTTCACTTTTATTATTTTTTGATATATATTTAATATATGTATAATATATCTTTAATATATTTCATATTTTTAAAAAAATATTTTTAGATATATAATATTTTTAAAAAAATATTTTTAGATATGAAATATATTTTGAAAAAATCCCTTAATAAATTGGAGAAAGCAATGGTAAGTATTATGTGTCTTCTAGCTTATTTTATTAAAGATTTGTATTTTTTTTTTTTTTGATAATTTATGATACGTGATTTTTATTGTTAGATATTTTAGTAATATTTTAATTAATGGCGTTAAATTTATTAATATGACATCGACGTAAATAATATTTTATATTTTTAATTTGTGACGTAAAGCTATTGTCAAGTCATAAATTAAAAAAAAAAGCTAAAATTTTTTATTTTTAAATATTTTAATTTATAGTATAAAAAAACTTAATTTTTAATCCATATTTATATAAATAATAAAATCTAAGTTTAAAAATTATTTTAAAAAATTTAATTGTGTTAAGTATTTTTTTTTTTTAAATTTAGGTTTATATAAAATCATTGTTTTAAAATTTTAATTTATATGAAATTATCTCATCAAATTTTTTTTCATCACATATATTTTTTAAATGTTAATTAAAATTTATATAAATCAATATTATTTTTCTATTATTATTTTAGTTGGACCATATTTTATTAAAAATTAATACAGTTCTTGATCATCTTTTATTTCATCAATAGAAGTTATCATAGTTTAATAATCATACATGTGGAAAAACAAACAACTAATAGCCCATGTATTTTATCTTATTAAATTATGTTATTGTTTCAGCATAAATAAATTAGCATGTTCCTTAAAAAAAAAAAAAAGGTATGTTGAATAAGAAAAGTTGGAGTACATGTAAGCGAGGATCACATCTTTCATCTTTTCATATTCCCAACTCACCATTTAATTCATCCTTTACTTCATTTAAACACTATTAATATTTTTGCTGTTAAAAAGTCATAATGATTATTATTTATTATCAAATATAATATAATCATTCAAATCCATCGAGATTATTATTATTATTATATGGTTTTTATTTAATTTTAATATTTATTTTAAAAATTATATTATCATATAATTTATAAATTATTTTCTCTTTTAATGAATGACTTTTTTTTCAAAGATAAAATACCAACTGAGCAGATGAAATAATTTATTCATAATTTTTTTTTTTTTAAATGATACTAAAAATAAAGATTTGAGCGCTAATAAAACCAACCGTCTTCTAAATGTTATCGTCCGTCACAAGAGTAAATGGCGCGCACGTTACAATTTAAAATTCACAACTGCCGAAAGGCGGGAGCGCAACAAAGCAATAACAAAAAATAGGAAACCGGAATGGCGGGTTTTCAACATCTAACCCAAAACAAACCCTTTTTTTTTTTACTAATTAAGCCACACCTCTCATTCTCCATTCTCGCAAAACCCATACTCTCTTTCCCAAATTACCCTCCTTCCCTCCATCTCCCTCCATCTCCATCCACAACTCTCTCTGTCTACATGGATCACCAAACAATCACCACAAGGAGGAGCTTGAAGCGAAAGCTAGACCAGGAATTCCATGAAGATAGAGATCATCGCAAGGTTCCGGCCACCGACACTGAGGAGACTCGTCAAGATCTGGCGCGTGATGTTCAAGCCCACGTTGATACACTTAACTCAACCTTCTCTTCTTTAGAAGCCGATCGCGCAGCTGCCAAACGCTCCGCTAACTTCCTCTCTCAGCTCGCCAAGAACGGTAACCTTTCTATTTTATTTGTTCTTGCGATGTAATTTCATTTCTGGATTATTAATTTGAATAATCTTGTTAAGGTTCACAAGGAAATATTTCGGTGTTACCTGATGCTCTCTCTTTAAGTTTATCGTGTTTGGATTATTAAATAGTAATTAGTAATTTAATTAAGTGAATTATTGTAATTTTTTTATCTAGGGTTTTATACGATTTTTTTAATTTTCTATTATGCAGAGGAAATAGTGAATTTGATCGTGGATTGCGGCGCTGTGCCTCCGCTGGTTATGCATCTTCAGGCTCCAGAATCTTTGAGAGGTGAAACTGGTTCGAAACCATTTGAGCATGAGGTGGAGAAAGGGAGTGCTTTTGCGCTTGGACTTCTTGCTGTTAAAGTAATCAAATATAAGGCCTTCTATTTTCAGCTCCTTTTTTGTTTGGTTGCTTGTAGCATGAGCTGTTCATTACACTTGCTGCAATAACTTAGTCTACCGGTTGATTTTTGGTTTTTTCAACTGTCTTATCGTCTATTTGCCTGCTGGTTAATCTTGGGACAAGTTTTTAAGGCCATGTTTATAATTTAGTTTAACAAGTTCTCTTATTATTTAGAGTTGTGCTTGTTATTGTTACGGATTTCATTACTCGATTTGTTAGTGGTTTTAGGATGTTGGCAGAGTTTGGAATGTATAGTCTTTCTATATATTTAATTGGGCTATCATCTCAAGTGAATAGCCATGACAGCAATTAGCGTCATATATCTTTCCTAATGGTTTTAATTTGTTGATTCACCTATTTCATTTAATCCTATGACCACCTTGAAACTTTCATAAGTTTTGTTCCATCTCCAACTTTGCAGTGGTTGAAACTTATTACAAACACAATACCTAATCTATGCATATATTGCCTTTTGTCTAGTTGGTCCCTAATTTTGTGGTTTCTCTCTATTATTTGCTAAATAGCCTGAGCATCAACAACTCATAGTAGATGCTGGAGCTCTACCCCATCTTGTGAACTTGTTGAAGAGACATAAAATTAGTGGGAATTCTCGAACAGTCAATGGTGTTATTAGGAGAGCAGCTGATGCAATCACTAACCTTGCTCATGAGAACAATACCATTAAAACACGTGTCAGGTTTGCTTATTTTGTATTTTAGGCAATGAAGTCTTATGTTAGTTATTGTTTAATGCTCTTTGTAATATATTGTGGACTATACATCCAGGATTGAGGGTGGCATTCCACCTCTTGTCGAACTGCTCAAGTGTGTTGATGCAAAGGTACAGAGAGCAGCTGCAGGGGCCTTGCGGACCCTTGCATTTAAAAATGATGAAAACAAAAGCCAGGTAGATGGGTTTTTTCGGTGTCTATCTTTTATTTATTTATTTATTAAATATTTTTCAAATGTCTATTGGGAAAAAGGAAGGTGTGAGGTGTTGGGAGTTCTATTAGCAGTATTGTTGACTTGAAAAGCAAATTTGCAGATTGTGGAATGCAATGCTTTACCCACTCTTATACTAATGCTCCAATCAGAGGACAGTACCATACATTATGAAGCGGTTGGTTCTCAACTAAATTCTTTTTTATAGATAGTTCCTTCTTCACATTGTGTTGAATTAGGCATGAGCTGACTTTCCAAGAGGGTGCCAGGTTGGTGTGATTGGAAATCTGGTCCACTCATCCCCAAACATAAAGAAGGAAGTTCTTCTTGCCGGAGCTTTACAACCAGTAATTGGATTGCTTAGGTAAAAATGAATATTGCATTCTTGTCCTTTTATGTTTTGGAGAATCATGTTTTTATTTACCTTTATATTTCCCCTTTTAATATGCTATAATTGTCCACTGAAAGTTATTTGGATCTCTCTCTTGCTCATGGTAGTGATATGCTACTAATCAATTAAGTTTTGACAGCTCCTGCTGTTCAGAAAGCCAAAGAGAAGCAGCTTTATTATTGGGCCAATTTGCTGCTGCAGATTCAGATTGCAAGGTGGAGTGAATGTATTTTATGATTATAAGGCTTGTAGGGATGCTTTATATTTACTGGTGCCTTTCTTCTAGCCATGCATGCATTTAAACACATTAATTTAAGGGGTGGGTTTGTGGCTGTGTGTTTTTCTGTTTGATTATCGTAACAATGAGTTTAATGCAGGTGCATATAGTTCAAAGAGGAGCAGTCCGACCGTTAATTGATATGCTTGAGTCTGGAGATGCACAACTTAAGGAGATGTCAGCCTTTGCACTTGGGAGGTTGGCACAGGTTATTATATCATTGACCTATAGCATGGCCATGCTTGATCACACACATACACACATGCAGATTCTCCTTTTGTCAAGGAGAGAGAAGTGACGAGTGTGAAATAAGTAGCTGAATCATATCATATCGACATTCATTCATTCTTTATTTTCTGGAGAAGTTTTGGGCATATCATGTCTATGATTCGTGTTGTTTTAGGGGAAAAAAAGGTTAATATTGACATGTTTTACAAAATTGATTTTTCAGCAGAATGTGCAACAAATAAAATAGTTACATCCTACTACTGTGCTGCTATTATAACATCTAAGTCCATAATCTTTATCATCTTTAGAAAGGGCTGTCTGCAGCTCTTTCACTCTCTCAATTATTGGTACTATCTCCAGAACTTTATTGTTGACATCTCTCAAGTATTATTTATTTATTTTCCTCTTTTACTTTTGTTGTTTTTGAAGAAGAGGGGTTTTGGGGGGAGGGGGCGGTAAAAGTGTTTAAAAGAAACCAATAAAAAGTCCTCTGGTAAGGTAATGACAAAATTTGGTCCTGTTTATCATTACCTTTATTATATCGTTAGGCAAATTTTAAAATGATTTGTAATGTGTTATGCAAGATTTATTTTCTTTTGCCTTTTGGGCTCGCTAAAACTCCTTTCTAAATTATAAATTCTTTTTAAATTTTAGGAGACTCACAACCAAGCTGGCATTGTCCATAATGGTGGCATATTGCCATTACTTAAGCTTCTCGAGTCAAAGAATGGACCTTTGCAACATAATGCTGCTTTTGCTCTGTATGGCATTGCAGATAATGAGGTATGCTTTTCCTTTGTTTCTGCATTGCCTATTTGCTTTTGTAGTCCAGTTAGTTATTTACTCTAGATAAATATACTGGAAGCTTTCTGGATTTTGTTGATAGGATAATGTGGCTGAGCTTGTCAAGGTTGGTGGTGTTCAGAAACTTCAAGATGGAGAATTCATTGCTCAAGTATGTTGATCTTGTATTTGATTTGCAGCGACTACTACTCGGTGGTTGAGCTGACTTAACTTTTTGTTTAATGTATTCATAAAGTTGGACGATTATTGCTGTCTTCCTGTATCTCTGCTCATTGTGTTAAATTTTACTTAGTTCATCTTATTGTTATAATGTGATACCTGCAGCCAACAAAGGATTGCGCTTCAAAAACATTGAAAAGATTAGAGGAGAAGATTCATGGGCGAGTGAGTTGTATAACTGGCATCTTTGGTCATCTTGTATTTTGATTAGTGATTTTTTTTTTGTTTCTTTCTAGATGGTCAGTTTAGGGATATTTGATTAAATAAATTGGTCATTTGGGTATAACAATATGCTGATTCCCTTATGCCTTTTCTCTACAGGTATTGAACCATCTCTTATATTTGATGCGGGTTGCAGAGAAAGCTGTTCAGAGACGAATTGCTTTGACTCTCGCTCATCTTTGTGCTCCCGATGATCGAAAAGTCATTTTTCTTGATAACAATGGTAGAACAGGGTCTGCTGAATTTGTTGCTGTTGCCTTTGTGTTGTTTGCAGATATATTCATATGGGATTTTCCTGCAGGATTGGAGTTGCTGTTGGGGCTTCTTGAGTCTGGAAACGTGAAGCAGCAACATGACAGTGCCGTGGCTTTGTATAAGTTGGCCACCAAAACCACTTCAATGTCTCCTGTGGATTCTGCTCCTCTATCACCAATCCCTCAGGTGAATTACTTTTATCTTGTCCTTTTGGTGCATATGTAATGTTTCATTTTCTTAGAATGCTTTGGGGCTTTGGACTATATTGTATTTATTATGTACTTGAATACTTTTCCAGTCAGATGGTAGTGCAATGAATGCGAGTACTATTTTATGTAATTTTTTATGAGGCTATTATTAACCTCTTTGTCCATGAGTGCTTAATTTTAATCATCATCAATTCATCTCTCTGGTGTTTTAGCTTTGCTTAAGCTCTTAAGCTTGATGTTAAAGATGCAACTGCAAAATTTGTACTCATTATTTTTATTGCAGGTGTATTTGGGTGAGCAATTTGTTAACAATCCCACATTGTCTGATGTTACATTCTTGGTAGAAGGTAAAAAATAATCTATTATGCAATAATTTTGTTCTCTGTTTGCCATGATATATTTTGGTACTTCTGTTGTCACTATTTTTAGGATGAGTGCATGATCATAGATAGTGCTGTTTTACAGGAAAACTGTTCTATGCACATAGAATTTGTCTGCTTGCTTCTTCAGATGCTTTCCGTGCAATGTTTGATGGGGGTTACAGGGTAAGAATTTAATACTCATTAAAAAGCTTGCTTTTGGTGTATGCTTTGTAATTAATTTGCATATTCATTCTTGTAATAGCCTGGCACTAACTGGCCTGAGTAACTTTGCAAGCCTAAACCACTTGGCCCAAAATAGCTAGCCCAGTTACTTAAAAGTAGTTAGGCCAAGTTTACATAAACAAGCCTCTTTCTCGTGTCAAGCTACTCAACCTCTTGTGCGGTGTTATAATCCTTCTATCATTTCTCTTTATCAACTTGCTCCCTAGTAAATGAGTAGACAGATTAGGGGCAATAATCAAAGTGAGTCAAATGTCATTATGATAAGCAACTTCTCATTTATAAGCAGATGTTGCTGATCTATGCAATGTCTTGCACTCTTTTTATATGTTTCTTGTGCACCAGCTAAAAGGAATTTGCTATTGTAAGGGAAAAATGGTTTATGAATCTGATTATTACTTCTGACAAAATGATGAAAATTGCAGGAGAAGGATGCAAAAGATGTAGAAATCCCAAATATTAGATGGGATGTTTTTGAGTTGATGATGAGGTGAGACTTGTCAACTTTATTTTTAGATATAAAAGTAAACTCACATTTTTCTTTCTGATAGTTTACTGGTTTATCTTTTGCTTTCTAGATTCATATATACAGGATCTGTAGATGTTGATATTGAGATTGCACAGGATCTTCTTAGAGCTGCTGATCAATATCTTTTGGAGGGCCTTAAGCGCCGGTGTGAGTATACCATTGCGCAGGTTAGCTAATGTTTTTAGTTGATAATTTTTCTTTAATAACACTATTGATGAACTAAAGTGGCCTGATGAGATCTTGTCTTATCTCAAGGATATTTCTGTGGAAAATGTTTCACTCATGTACGAGTTATCAGAGGGCTTTAATGCCACGTCATTAAGAGAAGCTTGCATACTGTTTATATTTGAGCAATTTGACAAATTGAGTTCCATGCCATGGTATGTTGCTTTGCTCTGACTTCTTTTTTTCTTTTTTGCCTTGGGGTACTTTTAAGCACCACATCTTGAATGGCATTGCTGATATAAATATAGACTTGCGGTTTTTACGGTGGCTGGATTGGAGCAAGTTAATGTCAATTATAATAGTTAAACCATAATTTAACTGCAAAGATTGTAATATATGATTTCGTGACACTTAAAAATGTGTTTTGATGTTTGTACTTTCCAAGTTATCGTACACTTTTTCTGCTTACTCGATGGTCAATTCCATCGTCTATTTCAAGCAATGAAATTAGTTCTAGTGCTTGTGTACGCAACCAGTCCTTTATCATCTGTCATTAATTTTAATTTGGATGATTGTAAATTTAATGCTGAGAATTTGCAGGTGCTCTCATTTGATCCAACAAATTATGCCGGAGATACACAATTACTTTGCAAAAGCACTTACAAAGCCCAATGAAGCTAATTAGGCATCTGCAGGCGATCTTAGTTTTGATCTTCAACTAACCACTGAGACTGAAGGCGGAAGATGTACAGAAATTTTAGAGTTGAACTAGGGCGGCTACTTCAAATGGCAGAGCCAACATGCCAAGATATATTCAAATGCCACAATTTTTGTAGCAATCTATCATTTGCTAGATCAACGCGTTGGGCCTATATCTCATTATATTGTCAGCAGTAGATTTACTCGCAACAAAATTCTAGATGAACTGTTTAGCTGATATTTTTGTAATTGCGGTTGCAATTTGTTTCATTATTGATAGGACAATGATTCAATATGTAATTATAATTAAGATTACTCGTTACTCAATTTTACAGTTTTTATTTTTTTAATGTAAGAATTTGCTTTTTATTTTTATTTTTTTATGGCTCATATTTAAAAAAAAAAGAGGCCCATTTAGATAAAAATGACGTTGTTTTGTAATGAGTAAATATGTTAAGAAAAACAATTAACTATTTTAATGTTTTTCCTTTTAAGCTAAGACTTTGTAAGTTGTAAGTCGTAAGTTCAATTCACAGGTTATATTGATTTTATTTGTAATATTAGATTTATTGGTTAGTTTAATACGCAATGCAATTGTAAATTTTTTCGAAAATTGGTTTCACCCGCCGGAGCCGGAGCCGGACCCGACCTGATTTTGAACGCCCTAATATGAAATTAAATTGGGCCAACCTTTTATGATATAAAGGTCCAACGCGCTATATATATATATATATATATATATTAGGGGAAATTTGGATTTGGGCCCAAGGATTTGTCATTCTCATTGTTCCTTTCTTCATCTTCTAGTTTGTACACCCTGCAAAGAAAGAAGGAAGAAGACAGGATGAGGGTGCAGATTCTTGGGCTATGGTCGCCCACCCCTCCGGCGTGGGTTCACTTACCTGAAACCCGAACCAAGCGCATTCACTCACTACCATCTGCAGCACTTGCAACTACAGCTTCTCTGTCTTCTCCACCTCCCACTATCCAGGCAAGAAAACAACTTTTTTTTTTCTATGCATTTGCTGAGGAGACAATAAGCGAATATTTAAAGTGTTATTGAATTTTGATTTTTTATTGCTTCTTTATTTAAGCTTTTATTTCAATTCTTAAAGATAAATTTTCTGGTAAATTAAACTTTAAACTAGTAATTGAATAGGAAAGATAAAATTTTGAAAGAAAATATCGCAGGTTGTTGGTGGAAAAACTCCTAGTTGGTATGGAAATGACAATTCCAACACAACCCTTGATGGATTTGGAGGCGAGACTGATTGGATTGATCTTGATGCTGACCTTTATTATTGGACCAAGTCACTGCGCCCGGTTCAGGTATCAACAAGAGTTCTTTCTTCTTCTTTTTTTTTCTTTTCTTTTTCACTTCTATTGGATTTTTAATGGTGTTGATTAGAGGAAGCCTCTTCTCCTGATTGGCATTTTGAGTGGCTTTAAATTCTTGCTGGGTCCTGGAAATTGTGCAGTGGTATCCTGGTCATATTGCAAAAACTGAAAAAGAACTTAAAGAGCAACTTAAATTAATGGATGTTGTGATAGAGGTGCGAGATGCAAGAATTCCTTTGTCGACAACCCATCCACAGGTTAACTTTCATCTATATATATGATTTGAATGCTTACCCAGCAAATGTTGTTAAGATTTGTATCTTGTTTGCTAGTATGGATGAGGCAAAACAAACATTGCCTAATAGTAATATGTGTTGCCTGATTATGCAATCCCAGACAGTACTGCTTCTGATGTTTAAATTATTTAATGCTCCAATCAAACATCACCCTTGACTGAGAATCTGTTTTTGGCTTTGCTTTTTTCCATTTTTTCCCATAAAAACAGATGGATTTGTGGCTCGGAAATAGGAAAAGAATTTTAGTTTTGAATAGAGAAGATATGATATCCAAGGCAGACCGGAATGCTTGGGCAAATTATTTTGCAAGACAGGGAATAAAGCCTGTATTTTCCAATGGGCAATTTGGAATGGTATCTATAGGAGAGATCCTTCTTTTGCTTCTCTAGTTTGAATATTGTTACAGAAAATAATTCTTAATGTGGAAAATACAGGGTACGATGAAGCTAAGCAGGTTAGCAAAGGCATTAGCTGCAAGTGTAAATGTCAAACGCAAATCCAAAGGACTCCTTCCTCGTCCAGTGGGTTTCACAGATTTATCTAGATAGTGATGAAAAGAATCATAGTCACTCTATAACAATTTTGTTTGATGAGATTTCTTAATTTATTATGTAGGTTCGAGCTGGAATAGTTGGGTATCCAAATGTTGGGAAATCATCTTTGATCAACCGTTTGCTGAAGCGTAGAATGTGTCAAGCAGCCCCTAGACCTGGAGTTACAAGAGAATTGAAGTATGTATTTACTTAATTATTCTTCTCAATATTGGAAGATGTGAAATTGGAAGCAAAAGGGAAGTGAAAGTGCAATAAGTTTCTAACTTTAAGCATTGGCAGATCTAAGGGGGAGCCATGTTCCTTTAATACTGAATAAATTTTTTCTTAGGCTTCTTTTTCTTTACAATTTGTATTACACACCTCCCCCACCCACCTCTGCTGGCCAACTGAAAAAAAAAAAGTTTGTTACAATCCCAGAATTAGGCTTTGCGCTATAATAGTTTCAAGATCCCAAGATCTTCAGTTTTCTGTTATGAATGGAAAAAATATTGAATATTTGGTCATGAAGCTCTTTAGTTGTTAAATTTTTTATTATGTTGAGAGTCTTAGAAATTGTAAGTGCCTTGGCAAATTAGTACATTTAGTCCTTTATCATAAAAGATTTAGCATTGAAAGGTTTGGGTTGTATTATGTCTGAAAAAGAACTGTCAACTTTATTTTGCTGCTTATGTTAATTATTTGTGGAAAAATTCTGCTTGTACTTATACATGTTTATTGATAGTGTTTATTGTCGTTTAAAAGATGGGTTCGATTTGGGAAAGAACTTGAGTTGCTAGACTCTCCTGGCGTATTGCCAATGCGGATTAGTGATCAATCAGCAGCTATAAAGCTTGCAATCTGTGATGACATTGGAGAGAGATCCTATGATGTGGTTGATGTAGCTGCAATTCTAGTACAGATGTTGACAAAGATTCCATCAGTAGGTATGCACAGAGTTTATTGTTCAATTCAGTGCCTTTTTGGGCACAGGTTTTCATTTTGATTTTTGTCCCTTGCCAGGTACAAAGGCTCTTCAAAACCGGTACAAGATTGATGTGGATGGGCATATTGGTAGAATGTATGTATTAGTTTTGCCCATCATTGTTTCTACTTGGTTTATGGGCTCACTGACTAAAAACAATTACAAAAGCTCCAGAAGAAAACTAGGTTTCTGATTTTTTTTGCGGCATGCGAGTACAATCAGGAAGTCACTTGTTGATTCCACATACCAATACAATCAGATACCAAGTTATCAGGGTTTATTTTGGCATAAAGCAGATGAACCTATCTTGAATGCCATAAGCCAGGATTTACAAAGCTTTGTAGGATGTACATTATCAAACGTTTCATTTTACAAAAATCCCTTGTTGATTTAACTGTGTTAATGTTTCAATGCAGATTTGTCCAGAAGCTTGCGGTTCACTTGTTCAATGGAGACACCCATCAAGCAGCTTTCCGGATCATGACTGATTTTCGAAAAGGGAAGTTTGGTTGGGTGGCACTGGAGAGGCCCCCTAGGTAATGATGCTGATAGATATGGATTAAATGACAGTGAAAGCTTCCGTCCAAAAACTCCAATTCCTTGAGAGTGCTGAGTGCTGTCAGAAACAAAAATTCCTTAGATAATGATCTTGATATGTTAGGGTGCCACAGGAGGTGCGAGAAAGCTTCGAGCTATTATAAAACCTTTGAAGGAAATGCAGATGGTATAACTGTAAATGCTGCAAGAGACCTAAACATAGCTGGTGTACATAAAAAAACGCATTGCACCAACCATTTGGAGTATTACTGGGTCCTCGATTCTCACATCAAACTGTCGTCTCCAGTGAAGTTGCAGAAAAGACTTCTACATTATTTTGTACTTGTCAAGTGTAATAAATGGTTGTATATGGCACCCGTAATTAAAAGGCTTGTGAAATTATGCCTTGTATTGAACTGAAACATGTAATTTTCCAGTTTTTAAATATTAATCCAAAGCAGCCAGATTTTCGCATGACCACGTCCCAGAAGGTGCAATTTATCTGTGTGCATATGTATATCCGCTAACTTGTATTTTGATTCCATAGAGGGGTTTCAATGAGACATGATAGGGGTGATGACACAGGCTAAACATATGTGCGGTTGGTTAATACGCCACACCTGTCTTATCACATGCAATGATTCAAGATGCCCTATGACTGGCTGAGAAAATAGTCTTTAAAACATAAAAATTGCAGAAAAAACTAAATTCTTTTTGCAGGGGAGGGGCTTAAAGGAATGGCAGCAAAGCTTTGACTGAAACACAGGAACTCGAGCAATCAATTCTGTAACCATAATATTGTTTAATATGTACAGCAGAAATTCTCGTGAATAATGAAGCAACACAAACCTTAAGGTGCAAAGCCGCAGGAGATAAGGTCCTAAAAGGAAATTGCAAGGCCAAAAATTGAAAAAATGCATACACCAATGAATGACAAACAACGACAATGCAAACAAGCAAGTTTGCCATCTGTCCAATATTCAAACTAAAGTGGCTGATCTAATTTCAATGTCCAGAATTTCTAACTTGACTACATTTATAGCTGGGATGATACAGTGAGACGAATTTTGGATCTTCATCTTGCAATCGTGGGAGCACAAGTGGCCGAATCATCTTTCTTCGACCAATTTCCTTTAATTCTGCAGGCTTGGATTGGTCGCTCAATCTGAAGCCCTTCAGCAGCCTCTTTTTCCAATTGAGAACAGTATCTCCCAAATGTGCTGAGATTTACATGAAGTCTGAAATCTATACTAAATAAAAACTTCATCTCCAACCGGTTCAACTCCGCTGTGCTCACACCTCCCACCTTGGCATAGTATGCATTGTTGAAGAATCTGTAAAACCACGCGTTTTTTAAGAACTTGAGCAAATATCTATGTATACATATATGCAAACGTGGTAATCTTCCTGCTATCAAACAATTTTCTGATTGTCTAATGTATTTTCTATGAGGGTACATAAAATTTTTGGGATACATAGTTATCTAGTCTAAGGAGTACCCACCTTAAAAATTCGAGGATTTTTCTAGACTATACCAAGTACATGAGGTGGATCCCACCATACAAGTAGAGCACATTGAGGCAATGTACGTGCACTTGTTGAGGCAAGAATTTTCCAAAATTTGACATCTGAGACAGCCCTTCAAGCATAAAGTTGCTGAAAACCATTTCCTATACTTATTTTGCTCATTTTATTCAGCATATTGAGCTCAGCCTTGCAGGAATTTACCTAGTTCTACTTTAATATGAATCAAACTTTTGAAAGTGGTACTTACGCATCATCAATGAACTTTGCAGCTATCATTACACTTGTCATTAGAAGTCGGTGAACATTGAGGGAAGTTAAATAGACATCTGTGCTCTGTATAAATCTGTCCACATAAATGTGAGCCACAACAAAGCAGGATGGACTGCAGCCAGAGTACTTGAAGATGCGATCAATATATTGCTGAATACTAACGGGGGGTGCCCTTAAACCATGAAATACTGTAATGGCATCTTTGATCTGTGATGTCTCCATTAACATCTCATTCCTCTGAACAGATCTCTCGAGAAGAGAAGAAAGAAGGGTTAAAACCTGTGGAGTTCCCAAAACTCCTTTTCGCAATTCCTTAAGCCCCAGAGTTAGGTATACTTCCGAGTCTATATTCCCAGTATCAAGTGTCAATGTTCCCATATCTGAACTGCACTGCATTAAATTAAGAGCTATAAGCTCATTATCATCAAAATATGCCAAATGCATTATACATTTATACTGCAAGGAGAACGCAAATAATAGACTAATGAGAATGATTCCAAGGTGTAGGTGCATATAGTACTCATGCAAAATATGCTCAGATGAATATGATGATCAGGCAGTGAAGTTCAATTAAGGAAACAAAAAAATTATTCACCTTCCATCAGTCGATCAGAATTAAACAGCAGCCCCCCTATAGGAACACATAGTATAAAACAAGAAGACCCTATAGGAACACATAATGTAAACAACCAAAAACAAATGAAGATTTAATGCAATTCATCAGAATATCAAGCAAAAATCAGTGAAAGAGGAAAAATGATAGCACCGTCTAAGTTGCATACACATACCATGAAATGAACTACATAAGTACTAGAGTTAATCGAGAAAATAATGTATTGATGCATGTATCAACAAGAGTTGGTGCTCTAGAGCTCTAGTAGTTACAACATACAATTAGATAATGTTATCATAATCTCAGAAGGAGATTAACAAACTAAGACGCTTGATTCGTTTCAGACTCGGTTAAAAACTTTTGAATTAGTTTTCAATTTTCAACCCAAGTTCCATTTACCAAGTCATCCACTCGACTGGTAGACTGTTCTTCTCGGTAAAGAATTAGATCCAACTTACACATGGAGACCTTGATTAGTGATATGGATCCAATCCAAATTAATCTTTGGTCCTTAACTTCTTTTTTATATAAAGAAGCAAAGATCTGGTAGAATCCCATTTCAGTTCCTCCAAAGATATGGAAGATTAATTGCATTTTAGCAGTAAAGGTAAGAACTTTGAACCAAACACACTAATTTGGCCAGTTGACAAGCAGACCCATAAGCCATAGACAGACAAAATTCACAAATTAAAGAAGCAAAATTCTTCCACATCAAAAATATGGAAATCCCAATTCAGTAAACAGAATATTCAAATTCAAATACCATGGAAAGGGAGATAACGAAAAAAGAAACGAAAGGCACAAAAAAGAACTTACATAATTCTTGAGATACGTTTGTTAGTATTGTTCTTGTTGCTAAAAAAACATCAGAAAAACGAAGAAGATGCAGTGAACACAGAGAGAAAGAGACAGTTTTTTCATAGAATTTGCAATTCCCTCTCCCTCCTTTCTCTCTCTCTCTCTGGCTCTTTTCCTCTCTACATTACTTTAGCCAGAAAGAGAGACGAAGAACTTGCTCTTTCTTTTTCTTTTTTAATTATTTTTATACTAAAATATTTATTTATTTAGTCTCTCTTCACATGGAAAGGAGGGAAGTTTCTCTCTCTATAAACTTTTCATGGAAGATACTGTCGGTAGTGAGTGCCGCTACGAGTCACCATTGTTGTGTTGGTAAGGAAAAGCTCTTCTCTTCTTGGATTCTTGCTATCTCTGAGGTGAATTCTGGGACCCATCTCTTCTGTTAAATGGTAATTTACTCATTATCTGTACTATTTATTTTCTTAATATTCCTCGTAGTTATTGAAATCAGTCAATTATTTTTCAGTTCGAATATATATATATATATATATATTAGAATGATATGATTTACACTAATTTTATTTCAGGAATTTAATTCTTTTTCATTTTTTTATGTGTTGTTTCAAATTTTATTCTCTTTAGGAAGTCAGTTAAATAACCATCTTCTTACTTTTTTTTTTTTTTTTTTTTTTTGATCTTACTCTTTTTTTTTTCCTCTTTAATTTATGCTTTCGAATTTTCTTTTAGGATTTTTTTTTAAGTATTGTGAATGATGAAGCGATGGTAAATATATTAATCAAAATAATATATAATTAAAATTTTATATTTATATTTAAAATTGTGAAAAAATAAATAGTTAAAAAAAAGAGTTATTCATGTCAACTAAAAGTCAATGAATCATGGATTATTTTTCACAGTAGTGTGGTGTGTAATGGACACAAATTAAATAATTTTAATTCATGAACTTTAAATGTTGAGTTAATTAATTTAAAAATTCAAGGGTAAAATAATTTTAGATATCAATTTTAGGAGCAAAAAATGCATTTGGCCAAAATTGTAAACATGGTTAAAAGCTTTTTATTCTTTTGAAAGCAAGTGTTTATCATAAAACAAAACCATATATTTAAAAGTAGAAAATTACTGTAATTTACTAATATTTTACATATATATTACGTGGAATAAAATTTAGTATGTTAACACAAGCTACGTAAATAGAAATAAGGGCAACGTGTCTCTTCTTGACTTTTTAAATTTTTGTGATAAATTATAATTTAAATTTTAAAATTTGATAAAATTAATAAAATATTTTTTTTTATTTTAAAAATAACTTTTAATTTATAATAAAATATTATTTAATTTTAATTTTCTTTATTTTCTTTTCCATTTTCATTCAATTTTTTTAATTTTCTTTATTTTTTTAAATGATATTATAATAACTATTTAGTTATTTTTAATTAAAATATATATTTATATTTATTAAATAAATTTATTTTATTATTATAATATATTTTTTAAAATATTTTGTGTCGGTTGAATGTATTTAAATTTTTATGTCCGCTTCTAATTTTATAGTACACATATTTTTATAAATGTATTCTTATAATAAACAAAACATAACACAACCACCGCGTTTATAATTGTCTTATAGTGGATTATCAATTAATTTATTCAATCACGCCGCAAGATAGGCCACCGCCAGTGCGTCACCTATAATAACAATCATTGGAAGTCAGAATTTTTTTTTTTACTATTAGTTTTTTTTTTTACATATTTAAATCAATTCAATTATAGTGGCGAAAACATCTTCAATATTCGTAAATTTGAATCTTTAATTTGATTTTTAGAAGTGGGAATCTACTAATCCCACCATTAATCAAATTACATGTCATTATCAGTGCGGTGTCTTGGCTTGTTTGCTTTCCACTTTGTAGATGTTGATTGGACTACACTAACATCAGCTAGGCCAATGGCCATGGCAAATGGATTCTTTTTCGAAAATTCTACACTCACAACTTGTATAAATGGATTTTAAATTGTGTACACAGGCTTGTATAATTGCATTATGTGGCTTCCATTCTTAACTAATTGGAACAAATTAAAGGTTTCTTGTCCCTAATTAGATAGATGGTAGTTGATAATATGATGGGGACTCATTGTTTGGTGAGAGTTGGAACTTTTCTAATTCATCATAATGATAATTTAGTTGCAACAAATAAGAGATGTAACATTATACTTTTCTAATTAGTGATAACTAAGTTTATTTTTTTATAAATTTAATTTTAAAAATGATTTCAATATTGATAAATTAATAATTTATTATTATTTTTTTAATTTTACAAATAGAAAAAAATAATGACATATTTAATCTATTAATTATTGAATGGATACAAATGGATTATGTTTTATAATAGTTGGATGAATTGGTAAAGTAAAATTTAAATTTTTTATTTTATCTTCTATTTTATATATTTTTATGTGTGTTATATTATTAATGAAAAATTATTAACTGTTAAAATATTTTAAAAAAAATATAACATACATAAAATAAAAAATAAAATATCAAATAAAATAAAAAATTTAAATTGAAGTAGGTTAAAGTATAGTCTAGATTACACCCATATACACATTATAGGAGCATTAATGACGCAGAGTTTACAGCTGGCGAAATGTCGGTTCCGACAGGTGCAAGCAATATGGACATTAAAACTCTCAGCTATATAAACTAATAATTCAAGGTTAGCAACTCAAAATAAAATTAATTTGAAAAAAATAAAAAATAAAATTAAAAGCTTTGATACAAAAAATTAAAGATCTTTTATTTAAAGAATCCAAAGTAAATGGAAGGAGATGGACTCAAAAGGTCCAAAATTTAAACCCATTACTACAAAAAGGCCGAGGAGTTGGCCCATTTGAAGAAGATGTAAATATCAGGAAACTAGGGGTTAATATCGTCATTTAGTATGAAAAATGAAACGGGGAATCTACGCAATCGCTCCCAATATTTTAAAGCGAAAGAAGGAAAATCAATTTCCCTCCAATTCTGCCACCCTTTTCCATATTTTGATTTCCCCCTATTATTCCAATTTTCCTTTTTTCTTTCTTCAGAGCATCTAGGGTTTCTTCACAGGTATTATTCACTTTCCCTTACATTTCATTTCCTAAAGAAAATTTACGAAATAGGTTTTCCCTTTTCCCTCTCATTTGTCACTTCCCCTGTTTGTTACATTTATGCAGCTTCCGATTTCAATTTTTTCATTCTCTGATTGGTTACTGAAAACTCGAAAGTTGGAAAGTCGGTGAACGCTATATTGGTCCTTGGACTTAAAGGCTAATAAAAGTTTTTTATATATATACGAGGGTTTTTAGACATGGAGAGTTTTGGGTTTTCTCTCTATATTTATGCGTGTGTTGTTGTTGTTGTTGTTTTTTTTTTTTTTTTTAAATTTTTGCAAACTTGGATATGTTAATCGGGTTTAGAGCAAATTGTTTGGAAAGGAACTAGCTTGGAAGTTTTAAGTCCAGCCTTTCCTAGCATTATGATCTACAGCTTCATGATAACATTTGTGCAACTCAGCAAGTAACATTGAAGAAGGGAATACCATCTTTTTCTCATTCCCCAAAAAAAAAAAAAGATTATATAATGCGGTAAATGTTAGAGAAAATTGCACCTTACTATTGCTTAAGAAAGCTGCATCATCTGTTACAAGATTATTGTTATTATTTTGGTTATCTTATCCATATATAGTAACTTGATTGTACTTGGCACCCTTAACGGAGTTTTTGGGTCTGTTTATTTTGAACCTTAATTTCTTATTATCATGGTTCAATATGGTCTTGTCACCTTTAACAAAGTTTCTGGCTCTGTTTAGTTTGAAACTTAATTTCCTATTATCATGGTTCAATAATATGGTTTGATTCTTATAACACTTCTTTGTACACCATTAAAAAAGATGTTTATAAATCTCATCTTCCTTTCTCTGATTTGTTTTCCTCTAGAAGCTCTCAATTAAGGTTCAAGTATTTTTCCTTCACCAACATTCTTTTCACTTTCTCTGCACAAGCAAAGAGAATTGAAATCAATGTCTTATCTTTCCTCATTAATTTTCATTCTTTGCTCAGAAGTCAGACCTAAAATTTAAACACTATGTTATTGCGACAAATTTTTGGGTTCACAACAATGTTCATTCATTCACAATGTCAACTTTAAGTTGTGCACTTATGATGTGAGAAATAATTTGAGTGTCCTACACAATTGCTTAAAATACCACAACTTCTTTAGATGGTGGATGAACATGCTAGGACTTAGAGTAAAGGCATGTCTGGATGGACCCGTTGAAGCACTTTTCTATGTGCAAATTTCTTCATCCTTCTCCAACAACACATATGGCCTTCCTTGTTTCTGGATATGCATTTATATTGAACTTATGGTGAACCTTTTCAGGTTACTCTGATATGGATTCTACAACACAAAGTTTCCAACTCCGAACACTTTCTGTCAAATTGTGGCCTCCTAGTCAGAGTACCAGGCTAATGCTTGTGGAGCGGATGACCATGAATCTCATCACTCCATCCATTATTTCCAGAAAGTATGGTTTGTTGAACAAAGAAGAAGCTGAGGAGGATGCCAAGCATATTGAAGAGTCTGCTTTTGCTGCTGCAAACCAACACTATCACAAAGAGGGAGATGGTGACGGAAGTTCTGCTGTGCAGGTTTATGCCAAAGAATCAAGTAAGCTCATGCTGGACGTTCTCAAAAGGGGCCCCAGAATGAAGGAAGATGAAGAGGTGACAAGAACTGAGAAAGCTGCTGCTATGCGCACAGATATATTTGATATATCTGGTGGTCTACGGGCATTTATCAGTGCAGAGGAGGCTGAGGATCTTTTAAAACCACTTAAGGAACCAGGAGACCTATATACTAAGATCTGTTTCAGCAATAGAAGTTTTGGCCTGGATGCAGCTCGTGTTGCAGAGCCAATCTTGTCATCCATAAAGAATCAATTGACAGAAGTAGACTTATCAGACTTTGTTGCAGGAAGACCAGAATCTGAAGCTCTTGATGTCATGAATATATTTTCTTCATCCCTGGAGGGTTGTAACTTAAGGTATCTGAACCTTTCAAACAATGCCTTGGGTGAAAAGGGTGTAAGGGCTTTTGGGGCTCTTCTAAAATCACAGAAGAATCTGGAGGAGCTGTATCTGATAAATGATGGTATCTCAGATGAAGCAGCACATGCAGTTTGTGAACTAATCCCTTCCACTGATAAGCTCAAGGTCCTTCAGTTTCATAATAATATGACAGGAGATGAAGGTGCTATTGCTATTGCTGAGATTGTCAAATGTTCTGCCATGTTAAAGGATTTTCGATGTTCTTCAACAAGGATAGGTTCAGATGGTGGTGTTGTACTGGCTGAAGCACTTGGAACATGTAGCCGTTTGCAGAAGCTTGATCTACGAGACAATATGTTTGGAGTGGAAGCTGGAGTTGCTTTGAGTAAGTCTCTATTTTCATTTGCAGATCTTACTGAGGTTTACCTCAGTTATCTAAACTTGGAGGATGAGGGAGCAGAAGCACTTGCCAATGCTCTAAAGGATTCTGCACCTTCACTTGAAGTTCTCGAAATGGCTGGCAATGATATTACTGTCAAAGCAGCTTCTTCTTTGGCAACATGTATTGCAGCGAAACAGTTTCTCACCAAGTTAAACCTTTCGGAGAATGAATTGAAGGATGAAGGTGCTATCATGATTGCCAAGGCAATAGAGGAGGGTCATGGTCAGTTAAATGAAGTTGATCTGAGCAGTAACTCGATCAGAAGGACTGGGGCAAGGCTCTTGGCACAGGCTATTGTGCTGAAACCCGGATTTAAGTTGCTAAATATTAATGGTAATTACATATCTGATGAAGGGATTGATGAAGTGAAGCATATATTAAAAAATTTGCCTGGTGTGCTTGGGCTTTTGGATGAGAATGATCCTGAAGGTGAAGATCTTGATGATGAGGCAAAAGAAGAGGATGCAGATAATGAAGATGAATTAGAATCGAAACTACGGGGGCTTGATATCAAGCATGATGAATAGGAGTCCTGTCAGAAGTGAACTGTCATAGCTGTTTGGGAAATTCATAGACTACTGATTTTTGGATTGAAAGCTTCTCTCTGTGTAACCTAGTCCAGTTGCATTAACCATATTACTAGAGTCATTCATTGTAGGTTAGTATGAGAAAAGTATTTCTTCTATTCTCTTCAGAATTTGGACTTCCATGTTACTAGTTGTAGCTTAGACACCTGGAACTGGGTTTAGTTTTAGAATTTGGTAGGCAATGCTGTATTGCTTTAGGCACTGTGTTGTTCTTAATTTACTAGTGGCCCTCACTATCTGGGAGCCTGGCTGTCTTTTGTAGCATTTACATGATCAACATTTCAAATTAAATTTGGTTGCACTAGAATCATCCCCAGAGCAAGTAACTATCGATTTGCGTTTCACTGGAATCATCCCCAGTGCAACTATCGATTTGGTTGCAATAATAAATTTGCTTCCTGTATATCTCCTTTAAAATGCAATTATTGGTCTGAACATGTAATCAATAAGACAATAACTTCATTTATTTTCCTGTGGATTAAAGTTAAATGGAAAATACAATGCTTTTTTACAAAACTAGGACAGACGAGGGAATCACAAAAATAAAGCTCCCAGAAACCAGTCTTCTACTTTGGGCTAGAAATGTGATAATTTTATTAGAATTTATCAGACAGCATCTGGAACTTTGAGAGATTCAAGTATTTTATAATCTATCTCGAACTGCATGGCCTTTTTGTCTCGTCCAATCTTTACATGCTCGTCAAATCGTTCGTTCAAGTCCTGCAGAAGGTTGTTGTAGCACGCCATCCCGAGGATGTCCTTGGCATGGCAGCTCCGGGTTCTGCATAGAATTGCTGCAAAAGACACAGATTATTACTCTTTTTTTTTTCCAGTTCAAAATTCGAACTGCTGCCAGAATTAATTTAGGAAACTACTCGGCATATATTACCATGTTTCGAATGGAAAAGCTTTCTTTGCATCAATTCCAACGGCTTTTGGATCATAATGCACAATTTCAACTGGTAGACCTGCAGCTTGAGCGCATAGTTTTGCCTTTCCATCCAAGGTCACTGCACGGTCACTTGCACAATTGAATATGTTACTGTATGCAGCTTCTGGGTTCTCAACAGCTTGTGTAAACATAGAAGATAAGTCCCTAACATGGGCGATATTCGTTAGTTGCATCCCTAAGCCTGGGATTGGCACAGGCCTTTTCCGGACAATCCCTATTTATAGCGAAAATTGAAGGCTTCAACTATTTTTTCTTGCGATAAAAAAACCACTCCTCACAATATTGTTGCCAATCATGTATTGGGGCAAAATATAGTCCAACTATTGAAAATCTCTGCAATGTATTTCTCCACTCCAACATGAGTAGCACTAGCTTTAACGTCATCCTTTAATGGTATAGAAACTTTGGGTAAAGAAACAATATTCAATCTATTTGAATATTTTCTGAGACAATAAATAACAATTTAATTACCTCTTCAACATGAGGATGTTCATCAGTTGGTGCATAGATTCCAGCACTGCTTATGTACAAGAACTGCTTCACACCAGCACTCTTTGCCCAGTCCAATACAGGCCTGTGTTTAACATTCAATTGCTTAAATTAATAATGGATTTGCAATTTAAAGTTCCAAATTTCAGAGAAATAATGTTTAGTTTTTGGTAAATGGTAGATTTAACAATAAACCTGACAGTATCAAGGTCCTTGCCATTTTTGTCTAACACCACATCAAATGTCGCCCCTTCTACAGCCTTCCCTACTTCTGCTGTGTCTCCCCAAACTGCCTGCCCTCCAGCACTTACAATTTCCTTCATCAAATAAATAAAAACTCAATTGCCCATGAAAATTCGATTCGAGAACTAAATTATTGAAAATCGTATGATCTTATTGGGATAACCCATAAGTCTGAGTGTATATCTAGTAATGCATGAGAATTCAAGATTCAAATCTTGACAGTCCCATTCTGTTTCAAGAATTTCAATGTACCAACAAAAATAATAATAAAATTGCAAAATCCCAGATTGTGAGGAACATAATTAAAACATATCTTCATATTTATGTGACTTACAGAGAATCTGGAGCATGGAGGCTTCTTCATTTCATCAGAATTTTGTTCACCAATAGTCATGATAGACTTGATGGCCAGAACCCAGAAGCTCTTTTGCAAAGTAAAATCCTATAACTGCATGATCACCACTGTTTGTGTGAACTATAAGAACCTTTTTCTTCTCTGCAGTACTGGCTTTGGCAATGAAAGCAGAGTAAGCAGAGAGGCGCCTTGAATTTGTCAAAGAAATTGGAGAGATAGAGAGAAAATAATACGAAGGAGAGGAAAATTGAGAGAGAGAGAAGCGTGAAGAGAGTAAAAGAAAAGGTGGAGAAAGCTTGGAAGGTGGACAAGAGAAAAGGAGAGAGGAGGAAGGAGGAACCAGAGTAGCCATTGGCTGTTTCATCTTTGAGCTTGGGGAGGCTCGATCCTTTTAGAACCAGCAGTTTTTTTTTTTGTTTTTTTGGCTTTTTGATGAAGGTTACAGTTAATTTGAAGGTTACAGTTGAGATGGTTGGCTGTTTCTAATGGAATTCAGTAATTCACCCAGCAACCACTAATGGAAAGGAAATAGTAATGTTTATGAATTAATACATATTGCCAAAGACTTGAAATGAATGCATTTGAATTTGAATTGCTACAATGAGATTGAGATATATATTATATAATTTTTTTGGTAATTGTTCTATATATTTTTTTAGTGGAGATTAGATTTTAATGTGGGCAAAATTTGTTTTAAGAATAATTCTGAAATTTTAATTAAAAAAATAATTTTGAATTTTTAAATGTTTTGGGCAAATGTGTAATTTTCCATATTACTTGAATAAAATAAATTTTTTCTTTATTTTTTTTTAATTTTGAATATTTATTTATCCTGAAATTAAAATGGTGATTGATAACTTAAAATTAAAATTTTGAATACTTAATAATTTTAAATTTTTAAATTTATTTTTATTTAAATTAAAATAATTTAAAATGATGATATTAATATGTTTTATTTCAAATATATACTAAATACAGTAATTTAATAAAATTTTAATATTTCAAATTTCAAATATCTTTTATATTTTTTTTTAAGGTAATTGACAAAGTTAAGATAATTTTGTAGCATATAGAATGCACATAAGGTAAGTTGAAATGATCAAATCAATCCAAAAACAAAAACACATGGCCATATCTGCAATTTGATGAACCAAACATACATTGATTGTTGTTAATGATCATATTTAAGTCAACCTATCCATTATCATTTTAAACTTTATCAAGTTTCTAATTATTAGTAGTAATTAAAGATTTAGAGAGAAAAACATTAGCCAAAGGCCAAACCTAAGTTCGGGATCTACAGTGAAAAAACTATAGCCATCGGATCCAAAAACGACCCCACTTGTGCGCTTTGATGATCGGAAAGCAGTGGGACCCAACTCCATTTTTTTTTTTAAGCAGAGAGGGAATATTTTTAATCTTTTGTACCATAAATTATTAAATGAAAAAAATATTAGATAGAACATTTACATAAAATTAATTTATATAAATATATTTTTATTTTAATTATATTTAATATGAGTAAAAAAAATATATTTTTATTTTATTTAATATTTAAAAATATATTTTTATTTTATTTAATATTTTTTTTATTAAACAATATAATTATATTAATTTCACTCGCATGTAAATTAAATTATACTATTATGTCTCTACGTTAATAATAATTTATTTTTATATAAATAAAAATCTACATTATCGTTATAATTAATAATTTCTTAACTGTTTATATGCTTATCATTAATATATATTTTAATGCTTGTATTCAACTACACTTGAAAACAAAAAAATAAAATAAAACTGTAAGTTAGATAGATTTTATAACGTTAGCCAAAATCGGCCGTGTCTTTTTAAATCTCCATCTTTATTATACTCCACCTCTTTAAAACTAGCCGTTACATTACATCTCTCTGTCTCTCTCTCTCTCTCTCTCTCTCATGGCAGCTTCAGTGGATTCGCCATCCCCTGCCCACCTCAACAAGGTACCTTCTTCTTCATCTTCTTGTCGTAGGTTGTTCACTAATTTGTGGGATTGTGGGATAAATTGGTTGAAATTGGTTGGTTTCAGGAGACCACAGGCTTGGTGGTTTCTTCTCCTCTGTTCAGCCCTGCTTCCGATAACCGATTCTGGAGCGCTCTTCGTAGCCGGATCGATACGCTTCTGGAGAATCGTCAATGCAAGGTTTCAATAGGGCAAGATCAGCTCAATCTTGACCGATCTTCAGCCACCCAATTGGTGAGTCTTTGAATTGGGAGCTTTCTCTATTGATTATGATTACGAATTTGTCTTCTGGATGAGTTTTGTTTTTTGGGTTTAGAGTTCAGGAGATTCGGATCGAGCTAAAAGAATGAAGGAGGACTCATTGCTTTTGCTAAGAGGGTTTGACTCCATTTCCCAAACACTCTCTCAGCTCTCCAACAATCTGGACAATGCTCTTCAGGTAAATGAAAGCTCTGGCTCTCTACATATTAGACTCGGCTTAATTAAGCTTCATTCTTATGAAATTTTACTAATTCTCCTAAAAAACCATGATTTGAGTTTCAATTGTCAATTAATTTTTATTTTGACTAGACGTATTTTGTTTAAATATCTCTAACTTATACGCCTGAACACTGTTGGGACTTGGGAACTTACTCACTCTACTCTGTTATTTATTTTCTCTGTTATCAGGGAGCTAGATGTCTAGCTGAACCACCCACATTGAGTGAAATATTCCATACCAATCTCAAGAACTCAGAGATTAAACAGGAGGGTTTAGAAAAGGAGCAAAATGAAGAAGGAGAAGGGAAAAGTAAAGGATGGAAAAGGAAGTTTGATCAAACTGATGGTAAAGAGGATCAAGGAAATGATTCAAAGAATGAGAATGAGCAGAGCCCAAAAGATAAAAAGCTGAAGAAAGCTAAAAATGTTAGTTCTTCCCGTTCAGTATAATACTTGGATTTTTAATATCCCCCTACCAAGCTTGTACTTATCGGTGATGTGTGTATTTTTAAATTTGCAGCTTGCAATTTCCATGGCCACAAAAGCAGCTTCACTTGCAAGAGAACTGAAATCAATAAAATCTGATTTATGTTTTATGCAAGAGAGATGCTCTCTGCTTGAAGAAGAAAACAGGAGGCTGCGCGATGGAGTCTCTAAAGGGATCAGACAAGAGGAAGATGACCTGGTAAGCCTCCCCTTTGAGGGATTTATATATTTGTATATTATACATTAAAAAGTTTTTATGAACATGAAATTGCATTCTTGAATTTAACAGATGAGACTTCAAATGGAGGCACTGCTTGCTGAAAAATCAAGATTAGCCAATGAAAATGCGAATCTGATTAGGGAAAATCAATGCCTTCACCAACTTGTAGAGTACCACCAATTCACCTCCCAAGATATCTCTGCATCTTATGAGCAACTTATGCATGGAATGTGCTTAGACTTCTCTTCCCCATCACCATCTACAAAGGAGGAAAAGCCAGAAAATGCAGGTAATAATGAAGTTCCATATACACCAGGGACTGATCTTTTTGGTTTCTCTCCACTTCTCTTGATGAGTGCTTTCACCAAGAACAGCTATAG
Organism: Aleurites moluccanus; assembly: GCA_948193065.1. Taxonomy (NCBI): domain Eukaryota; kingdom Viridiplantae; phylum Streptophyta; class Magnoliopsida; order Malpighiales; family Euphorbiaceae; genus Aleurites; species Aleurites moluccanus. Next base: position 75,714 of record CANXYC011177354.1, read on the forward strand.
GTAGACGCTGGAATAATGAAAGCCAGTCACTGTTTTGCGGATAAAATTCAATCTGCATTTCAACTTTCGAGTTTAAGCGGTAATATTGTTGATAAATTTTTCCAATTTCTTACCTACGCAGAATCATGTAACATTGTTCCTCCAAGGAAATTATAAGAGAATAAAAGCAGTTCTTTTTTTTTTAATCTCATCCTTCCCTTTCAACTTTTGAATTTCTTCTACTGACTGAATATCCATTACAATTTCACTTCATTATATTATTCACTGACCTTATATTCACGCGGAATCCACGCATTCCATACCCACCTTTTCCATAACAAGGTAGATCCCATATGAATACGAGAGTACGGTGCATTATTTTCAGAAGGAAAAACATTTCACCTCAAATTTGAAGAAATTAGGGTAACATTACAAGTTCATCCAAAGAGACATCATAAAAACCCACCAGGCAGCAATAAAAAATAAATGGTCGTTTTGTTACTCCTTCTCGAGTCATACGGTACCGGCATCTTAACTAGTTCTAGACTTCTAGCAAATCATACACTTAGTTCTTCTCAGTTTCTTTATCAGGCCTCTTTCTCTCTGTAGAAGTCTTGCATTCAATACATCTTTCAACCGTTCCTTCAGGAGCTCTCACCGTATTTGAGAACCAGAATGCATCTCTTAACATATCTTTCAACTTCTCTAACACTTCAGTAGCCATATGATTTCCCTTCTCATACTACAAAAAGTAAATTAGAAAAAAAAAAAAAAACCGTGTTATAATGCTTACAAGAGCTGCATGAGGAATTGCTGTCAAAAGTTCGTAAGCAAAAGCAATGCTTTTTCCTTTCCTTGTGAAAATAAAATTGAGAAAATGAATACAAATAGGGTATCAAATCTCAAACAAAGATTAGGGTAAAAAATGAAGAAAAGCCACAAACCACTCATACATGAGGTGATCTTCACTATTCACATTAAATTTAAAATAAGACCTTTCTAACTTTATGTATATTTATAATTTTTTGTATGGTTAAAATTGAGTAAATTTGGCTAAATAATATGGCCCATTTGGCTAAAATTGATAAAGCAACCATTACATTCTTCAAACAGTTAGTGTTTTGGGGGGTTATCAACATCTGTAAATGAATGTAGCCACAGAAAAAAGAATATAGATGAATCAACAAAAACCATAGTAGAGTAACCACAATGTAATAATTAAAAAGTTAGAAGAATAAAACCTACTCCTTTCTGCCTAAGCTTCCTTCCATTAATTGGAAAGATATAATCCGAGATGTGGCACAAGCATACTCACAAATGTCAGTTATAAAAACAATACAGAAATTTCAGCATAATGACTAAACATAAGTACAGCAATAAGAAATCATTCTGTTGCCAAATCTACAATGGTCATCAGCAGATGATAATGCTGATAATGCAACAAACAATATTCAAATATAATCTTCTTTTGCCATGTAAAGGACATAATTCTGTTCTCTAGTGCTAGTAATTATTACTAACACAACTTTCAATTGCAAAACAAGTTACACAAAAACTATCGATAAAGGAAAAAAAAGGTAATATCTCTTGGATAGAGGAGTAGAAAACATACCACTGCAATTTTTCCAAGAGCATATTCCAGCTTCCTATTAAGATGATGATTTTCCTCTGTCAAAGCTTCGACCTATGAATATTAAAAAAAAAAAATAATAATAATAATACAAGAATAAATTGTAGTAACTCTTGATTATGAATAAGAACACAAGGGGAAAATGATAGTTATGCCCCTAAGATAAACAACATTTAACCTTCTTTTGGGAATCAATATACAAGCCTTTATATGTGACATCCCCTGTACCAGAGCTCTCACTAAAGAAGGTTTTCCCAATTACCTGCAAATTGCGTTGGATTTTAACAGATGTTTCATTTATAGAGGTTATTTCAAATAATAAAGATGGATAGAAAAGAGAGCTAATTATATGAGAAAATTCAATACCCTAGAATTTAATGCATCCATGGTCTTTTGTTGTGCCTCCAAAAGTTGTACAATATAGTCAACTTTTTCATGCAAGTCATTTTTCTCATTCAAATCAGGCTGTGGCAATTCCTCTTCCATAGGTTCATCTTCTTTATCACTTTCACTGACAGTTATCTCTTCAATAATACGCTCAATGTCTTGGTTTTCTGTAGTCATAACAGCATTTTGAAGACGTTCAGATCGCCTAACTTTTGCATAGGTTTTCTTCACTTTCTTTCTAGAATATGCTTTGGAAGAGTTTGCTTGTTGAGGTTCCTGGATAGGATTTGTGCTTTCAAGTTGTACCTCTTCTTTTTCCAAGGAAGGATTATTGCTTTCAGGCTCCACATATGTATTTGTGCTCTCATGCTTCAATGAGAATAGAATATCTTAATTTTTAACTTCAAATTCTATCATGAGATCTTTTGTAGAAACTATAAATTTTTGGGTATCAAATAATGCATTGAACATGTGCCAAGTCAGAGTAAACAAAGCACAAGAGCAAGCACACAAACACACACGAAAGGTAGAAAAATAACCATTAAAAAAAAATTGCAGAAACATGAATGCACCTTGTTTATGTATAAACCCAAAAACAATTGCCTACAGTAAACAACATAATCATTCTTCATTGTCCATATTTTTAGCAATTACTGCCTTCCATTTCTTGCTTTTACATGTTCCTGAACTAGTAAAGTAATCCCTATAAAAAGCAAAATGTACCTCACGAATAAATTGAATTTGATCCTTCTGATCCTAAAGAAAGATCCTTAAGCAGTTTCAGTGACATGATCAGTCATGTGCCTCCTACAATTCACACACTAAACCAGACCGCACTCATTGAATGGTAAGCAAAGGAAAATAAATCCCAGAAGATTAATATTCATGACACTTATCAAATTTATGGAATAGCATGGAATGTGATGAGAATAGCATAATTATTCCACGCCTGGATAACTATTCTCAGCTTTGATTCAAATTTAGATGTGAAATAATTTTAGGGTTCGTCTAGATAGGTGGTCATTTGAAATTATTATGGATTTGAATTTGAGTTTAAAGTGTACAACTATAAAAAATAAGCATGATGATAAGTTTCAAATGCTGCATCATTTCAAACCACTAGCTATCCAAATGGACCCTTAATCAAATAACAAATATATACAGTAAATATTTTCCATAAAGAGTGAAAAACAGCTATTATATTCCTTCTCCATTCCAGCATGTGAATCAAAAGAGCTCTAAAACAGCTGAATTCACAAAACATTATCCTTCTTCTAAAATCCTAATCCCCAAATAATTACCCATAATTAGAATGCTAATTTTTTTTATTATTAAAAAATCCCTAAAACAATTAGCAAAATAAAATCAGACATTTGCATGCAAACCATACCATACAACTAAACATGCATTAAAATAAATAAATATATATAAAAATTATATATGATACCATGGTCTTGTAGGTATAGGTAAACAGTGTAGTGTAATGTATAACAAAGCAAATACAATTATTAAAAAGAGAGAGAGAGAGAGAGAGAGAGGGTTGTTGTTGCTTACCTTCTGTGACTTTTCTACAAGCTTGGGAGCGCTAGGTTTCCTGCCCATTTTTTTTTTTTTTAATTTCAAAAAAAGAAAATAAATACAGAGTGAAGTTAAGCAGAGCCAGTGAGTTTCTGAGAAGTTGAAGAGGAGTTTCACTAGGTAATTGCGCCTTCTTTTTTTGGCAAACGTGTTGGTGCTCTATTGGTCAACTATTCTCCTCTAAATTTTCATTATTACCCTTTATTTTTTTTAATACTTTCAATATTTTTATTTTAACTTATATATATTATAATTATATAAACTATTGATCTAAAATATTATGAACTTTTTAGACTTTTTATTTTTATGTCTTATTTATTGAAATATTTGAACGGATAAAAAATATATATATTTAAATTTATTATTTATAATTAAGAGTGAATGGACATTAAAAAAAAAGACATTATATTACTTATTATTGAATAAATACTAATAAATAAATCAAATAATTATTAATTATTATTAGATAATACTAATAAATAATTAAAATAATATATTAATTATTATCAAATAATACTAATAATGTTATAAATATATAGATAAATGTGGATATTCATTCATCTATCCTACTACTCATAAGATAAATGTGGATGTCTATTCATCTATCCCACTACTTATAAATTTTTGTAATTAAGTTTAATTTTACTGCATCATTTATGTTGTAATTTATGTTGTAATTTATGATTGATTTTTATATATTGTAACATATGATGAAAATGAACTCTATAAATAGAAGTTCATATTATTTTGTAATACACACCAAGAAGATAATAGAATACTCTATTTTCTACATTCTTATTCTTGTTCTTATTCTTATTCTTATTTTTGTTTTCTTTATTTTTCATAACACATTATCAGCACGATTCTCTATTTTTAAGCAATCAAATCCAAGTAAGTTTGTGCGATTCTCTATTTTTAAACAATCAAATCCAAGTAAGTTTGTCTACTCTTAAAATGTTAATTTCATGCATCTTATTTATCTCACTATCTTAATGAATTATTTATATTTATGAAAATATATGAGTTTATTATTCTTATAAAAAATTCTTATATTATCATTGTCTTTTTATAATTCATATCTCACTGTTTATTATTGATAATAAGATTATGGTTATATGTTTTAGAGTTTTTTTTGTTAATGGGTATATCGAAATTGTTTTATTCTTATGCTATCTAATTTTATTTTTCATGATACATTTGATAGTTTTTTTAAAAAGATTTAAAGATCTTTGTCTTGATAACATTCTTATTCAAGTATTTGAGATTTCAATTTTTTTTTTCTTGATAATATTATAATTCATATATTTGAGTAAGTAAATTTTATTTTATGTATTATCATTTTATTTTTCAATCTACATCTAACATAAAAAATTTATACTCTAATTTTGATATTTGTTTTTGTATAGATTATAATATTTTATACTTGTTGAAATATAATTTGAAATTAAAAAAAAATAATTTATATTTGTGATCTTATAAAAGTATAAGTGAAAAAAAAATTAAAATAATGATTATTATTATTAATTTAATCATATATTGATAATGATAGTAAATTTATTTATTTTGATATTGCAAAGTTATTCTTTTATTTCAAATATATTAATTTTTTTTTATTAGAATTAACTCTTAATGTGTGAAAAATATTTATAAATAATAATATGTTAATATTTTTTATATATCGAATATGCTTCTGTAGTAGCAATATCGATAAAAAGATTGTAAAAATATTATGAATTAATTTCATATATCATGGTTCAATCTCATTACCTGAAGTGAATAAGTGATATTTAACTAAATAAAATAACAAGTTGTTACTGAAAAATTCATGAAACACATCCTACTAATTTTATCTCATTCCCTGAAGTGGATGTAGTAAAATTTAAAGGTAAATATATAATAATTATTCTTTTCATAAGAATAAAATAAGAATATTTATTACCACCAGAAGTGGGATAAAATTATACAGAAATAAAAATAAAAAAGGTGGACAAAATTTTTAAAGTAAATATTAGCGATATGGTATGAAAAAAAATTAGTAACATACTTGTCGTATAATAAAATATCTTATTGATATTTATCGAACATCACAAAAAGAGAAAAAAAATATGAAGATAAATTTTGTCTCTAATAATAATGATTTTAACTATGATCATATATATATTGTTCACATTGATGTGACAAATATGTTTTTGAAAATATTAAAAAGGAGAATTGATTTCTATATATATTGTGAATGGTGCGATAACTCGTACAATTTAAAAAATGACAAATATTTTTCTTATTTGAATATGGGTGAGACAATTATTTATGATAAAATAAAAAATAATTGAGAACTCCATAAGAGCCAATATATTATTACAAGAGGAACAAAATTTATTATACAAAATATATTATTTTCTCCAAAATCTCATAGAAATCTGTTAAGTTTTAAAAATATTCACAGCAACGAATATCATAGTGAGACAGTAAATGAGAGGAATTAATAATATCTCCATATTACAAGTATTATTTCGGGTAGAAAAATATAGTGAAAAATTTTCTGTTATTTTTTCTAATTTGTATTATACAAAAATTAGTAAAATTGAAAAGAATCTTATAGTAAACCAAAAGTTTACATATCCAAATATTTTTATTATTTG
>CANXYC011177411.1:0-10534 GCA_948193065.1 Aleurites moluccanus
AATGGCATTCAATTGGTAGGCCTATGGCATGCAAACCAATAGGCCAATGGCAAATGAACTAGGCATTTCATCGAACACTTGGTGGGCATACTTTGGCAAGCCAATAAGCTAGGTTAGGTTACAAGTTTGACTTGCCCAATCTAACAAACACAATGCCACATTAGTAACAAGGTATAGGTATCAAGAAACTCATTTAAACAAACATCAAATAGGATCAAATTGGCTAAGTAATATCTAAGAAAAACCAAGCAAAATATTGGCAAATTAGGGCATACATGGTTCGGCCACAAGGTAGGTTTTGCCAAAGGGTTCAATTCAATAATTCAATGATATAAATATGTCAAATGATGTAATGTAAACTCAACTAAGCCTCTAAAAAGTAATGCACTAGCCAATTCCACCAATTTGTCCAAATTAAGCTACTTTGAAATTCAACTTTGCTCAATCTCCAATTCTACACCAATTTATCCATCAATTAGTTACCCATTCATATCCAATTAGCCAATTCTAACATCAATTAACAATTCCTAACACTAATTCAACATATCAAATCTTACAACTTCAATTAGCCAATACAAATTGGGAATTTCAATCAATTTGAATAAACTAATGCAATTAATCACTAAACCATTCAATTGAACCTAATTAACATCTAAATCAATAATCAAACTAAACAAATAAACTTCTTACCCAATTTTACACAATGTGGCCAAAACTTCTTGCACCAAAGTCCTTGTTTTCCTTTGCTCCAATCAACAAACTATGGATGGAAATGAAGAGAGTTAAATGAGTAATTAACCTTTTTTATCAAATTTCATTGAATTTGGTTAAGAATTGATGAAGAACAATGAAAGAGAATGGAGAAGATGGTGTTCGGCCACACCAAGGAAGAAGAAAGGAAATGGAAACTATGAATGGCTAAGGGAAAATTAATAGAAAAAGTCAAATGAAAAATTACAACTAAACCCTCAAACTTCCATCCTTTACACTTTGATCCTTTAACCTTTTGTAATTTATTCTGACAATTCTATCAGGATTCTGAATTCAAAGTGAAGAATCAATAGGCTTATTTTAATTTATACTTATTTATAAAAATGGTTCTGGAGTCATTTTGTAACCCCGACCGACCACTTTTCATTATTCAATTTGAATTTTCCTTTATTTACGAAAATACCATTGCTTACTTTTTCATTGTTCCTAAATGATTTTCACTTCTTTCTTTTTAGTAAAATTACACATAAATTATGGTAATCTTTTACCCCCAGATCAACTTTAGAAATTCTTCCATTGATCGGACTTTTAATTTCTCGGCAGTGTTCCCGACACTGCCATTTTCCGAAAAAGTTTCAAATTTACTTTCTAACTGTGTCTCTAAAATTATTTCCCACCATTTCAAGAATATAGAATCACATACTGAGAATAAATTCATGCATACATTTTATAATATTTTAGGGTATTACATTCTACCCCCCTACAAATAAATTCATCCTTGAATTTAAATAAAGACATACCTCACTGCTGGAACAGGGATGGATATCTGTTTCGCATCTCTTGCTCGCTCTGCCATGTACACTCCTCCATTGTCTGGTTTCTCCATAGCACTTTTACCATAGGGATCTCCTTGTTTCGAAGCTTTCTGACCTGTCGATCCACAATCTCCACAGGTAGCTCCTCATAAGACAAATCCTCACTGAGATCCACATCCTGTATCTCCAAAATGTGCGATGGATCGGATACATACTTCTGCAGCATCGATATGTGGAAGACTGGATGTATGTGGCTCATACTGGGTGGAAGAGCCAATCTATAGACCACATTGATAATCCGCTCAAGTATCTCAAACGGGCCTATAAATCTTGGTAATAGCTTGCCCCTCTTCCCAAATCTCATAACTCCCCTCATTGGTGAGACTTTTAGGAAGACATTATCACCAACTGAAAACTGTACATCCTTCCTCTTCGGATCAGCATAACTTTTATGCCTACTGAAGGCAGTCCTCATTCGCTCTCTGATCATAGGAACCTTCTCCATAGTCTCTCTGATCAACTCCAGTCCCTCTAGCTGCTTCTCTCCTGGCTCCACCCAACACACTGGAGATCTGTACTTCTTACCATATATTGTTTCAAATGGAGCCGTACCAATAGAGGAGTGGTAATTGTTGTTGTAGGAGAACTCAATCAATGGCAAATAATAGTCCCATTTACCCTTGAAATCCAGAACACATAATCTAAGCATATCCTCCAATGTCTGGATCATCCTATCTGACTGCCCATCAGTTTGAGAATGAAAAGCAGTACTGAACTATAACAAGGTACTCATAGCATCCTGAAATTTCTACTAAAATCGAGATGTGAACTGTGTACCCCTGTCAGATATGATCACCAAAGGAACTCTATGAAGACGCACAATCTTATCCACATATAACTGTACGTACTGAGTTGCTGAATAGCTGGTCTTAACCTTCAGAAAGTGTGCAAACTTCATCAACCGATCAACAATAACCCATATAGAATCATATCCCCTCGAAGTTCGTGGTAGACTAACTATGAAATCCATGGTAACCTGTTCCCATTTCCACTCTGGCAGCTCTATCTCCTGAAGTAACCATGATGGCTTCTGATGCTCAAACTTAACCTGCTGGCAAGCTAAACACTTAGACACAAACTGAGCTATGTCTTTCTTCATCCCTAGCCACCAATAAACATCTCTGAGATCATGGTACATCTTGGTAATCCCTGGATGTACACTATAAGCAGAATAGTGTGCCTCTCGCATAATCCGATCCCGTAGCTCATCACAATCCGGTACACAGATATGCCTCCCACATCTTAATACCCCATAATCAACAGTGAACTCTATCATCCTGCCACTATGAACCTCTCCCTTTAGCTTTAGAAGATAAGGATCTATGTCCTGAGTCACTTTGATATCATCTAGCAATAGTGACTTCACCCGAAATTGGGCTATCAAAGCCTAGTTTCGATTCTGGGAACCCAAATCCAACTCTACCCTAAAATCTGCCAACTGTCTCAGATCTCAGATCAATGGCCTCCTGCCAACCACAATATGAGCAAGACTACCCATCGATTTCCTACTCAAGGCATCTACCACTACATTGGCCTTCCCTGGGTGATAGAGAATCTCACAGTCATAATCCTTCAGAAGCTCAACCCATCTGCGCTGCCTCAGATTCAAATCCTTCTGCTAAAATATATACTGTAGACTCTTATGATTAGTATATATCTCACATTTCGACCCATATAGATAATGTCTCCAAATCTTCAAGGCAAAGATCACAGCTGCCATCTCCAAATTATGAGTTGGATAATTTACTTCATGTTTCTTTAACTGACGAGAAGCATAAGCAATTACCCTACCCATCTGCATCAGTACACACCCTAGGCCAATCCGCGAAGCATCACAATATACTATAAATTTCTTCCCCTCAACTGGTAATGCCAAAACCGGACCACTGGTAAGGCAATATTTTAGAGTATGGAAGCTACGGTCACACTCATCCGTCCAGACATACCGCTCATGTTTCCTTATCAGTCTAGTCAAAGGAGCTGCGATATGGGAGAAATCCTTCACAAACCTCCAATAATAACCAGCCATACCCAGAAAGCTGCGTACCTCTGAAACATTGGTAGGCTGGAGCCAATTAGCAACCGCCTCAATCTTCTGAGGATCCACCACAATACCATCCTTACAGATAACATGTCCTAAAAAGCACACGTCAATCAACCAGAACTGACACTTAGATAATTTGACATACAACTGATGCTCCCGAAGTGTTTGTAGCACTATCCTTAAATGCTCCCTGTGCTCCTCCTCACTCCTGGAATAAATAAGGATGTCATCAATGAAGACGATGACAAACTTATCCAAATATGACCTGAACACCCTATTTATCAGATCCATGAAAGCCGCCGGTGCATTTGTCAACCCGAATGGCAGAACTAGAAACTCATAATGAACATAACGGGTTCTAAAAGTAGTATTGGGTATGTCACTCTGCTTAATCTTCAACTGATGATACCTAGACCTCAAATAAATCTTGGAAAAATGGTTGACACACTGCAGCTGATCAAATAAGTCATCTATCCGTGGCAACGGATACTTGTTCTTCACTGTGACCTTGTTTAGTTGCCTATAATCAATACACATCCTCAATGAGCCATCTTTCTTTCTCATAAACAGAATCGGTGCACCCCAAGGAGAACTGCTCGGTCTGATAAATCCTCTATCCAATAGCTCCTGTAACTGTGTCTTCAACTCCTTCAGTTCAGCTGGAGCCATTCTGTATGGTGGAATGGATATCGGGTCTGTGCCTGCATGCACCTCTATCTCAAACTTAATCTCTCTATCAGGGGGGCAATCCTGGCAACTCATCAGGAAACACATTAGGAAATTTCTGAACCACCAGTGTCTGATCCTACTGAACAGAAGATCTCTGTACATCCACTACATGAGATAAATAGGCTGAACAATCTTTCCCAATCATCCTCTGAGCTTGGATAATAGATATAAGTTTCACCCAGAACTCCCGAATATCACCCTGAAACTCAAACTCCTGTTGCCCCTCAGGCCATAATCTAATCCTCTTCCGATAACAGTCTATCACTACACGGTGTCTAATCAACCAATCCATACCCAATATCACATCCAACTCAAGCACAGGCAACTCAATCAAATCAACATACAGAATACGATCATCAATCTCAATAATGCAATCAGGATAATAATGATCAACATCCACACAATCCCCTATAGGAGTAGCAACAGACAATGGAACATCTAACAACCTCCTCTCCTTATTCAATTTGGGTGAAAAATATGGTGACACAAAAGAGTGAGTTACACCATAATCGAATAAGGCATCTGCAACCTCATTCTGAACCAGAATAGTACCTGTGACAACGTTCTCTGATCTCTGGGTTTCCTGAGTGTTGACCACAAATACTCTGCCCTGGCCCTTACTAGCTGGAGCTTGACTACCACTGAGAGCCTGTCCTTTCCTGCCTCTACCTCTAGTAGTAACCTCTCTAACCTGATTCTGATTAGCCTAAACCACTGGCTGAGAAACTATAACCGATGGCTGCTGCTACTGATCACCCCAAAGAGGGTATCTGTTAATAAAGTGACCCTGCTGGCCACACTTCAAACATGCCCTTGTCTGTAATCGGCACTCCCCTCCGTGCCTCCTTCCACAAAATCCACATACTGGTATATCAGGTGCATGCATTGCTGGGCTAGATGAGCCCTGTGAATAAGCAGGTGTAGACCGTACTACTGGTGGTCCCCTACTCTGTAATCTCCACCTCTGACTACCCCCTGAAGATCTCTGCTCAAAATGAGGCACTCGGTCAACTAGTCTAGAATGGGAGCTGCTCTCCCCCCTCCTGCTCTGTGATTCGGGGCCACCCTTCCTTTTCTGATCCCTCTTGGCCCTCTTAGTCTTGTACTTTTCCTCCATCTGAGTTGTCTTGTCTATCACTATGGTCAAGGATGTGAACTCTGTAGCTAACAAGGCATTGTGCAGAGCAACATGTAAATCCCTCTGGAATCTACTAATCAAATCTGCCTCTGTCGGTACAATGTGAGCAGCATACCTACTCAGCCGGATAAACTACTCAGCATACTCCTCTATAGATCTATCTCCATGCTCAAGCTGCTCAAATCTCACCAGATTACGGGTTCTAACACCCTCAGTGATGAACTCATCAATCAGACCCTGTCAGAACTCTGCCCAAGTAGGTGGGTACTCTCCATATAGCCTGGTCTCCATATGTCTCGAAAACCAAGTCCATGCTTTACCCTTAAGAAATAGACCAACTAGCTTTACTGATCTCAACTCTGAACAAGGTAGTCTCCTCACTCCCTTCTCCACCTCCTCCAGAAAATCTATAGGATATGTACCTCTGTCCCCTCTGAACTCTGGTAAGTTTAGCTTCAGAAAGCTAAACATAGAGACTCCTCCCTCCTCAATCTCTCTCCTGCCTCCCTATACAGCTGGCTCCCTCTGAGCCCCCACTGGCTGCACAGGAGCCGATGCCACTACCTCAGGTACTACAGGTGGAGGTACTACTGTAGGAGTAGGTGGTGGCTGTGCCTGCTGTCTCTCCCTCCTAATCTCAGCCATCTCCCTCCTCAGCTCCATCAAACCCCTCATCATCTCAATCCTCCAAGGGTCATCTCCCCTCTCTGAGTCCTCTAAAGTCTGTCAGGATCGAGACGGACCTTCTGATACACTAATTTCCCTCACTAGGGACTCATTGGAGGCAATCTCAGCCTCCCTGGTGTCTCTGTTTCTGTTGTTAGACATGTCTATAATCTATGGAGAAAATATGAAAATAGTCTCAGTATACAGAAAAAACGCAGAATAATGACATATAATAGACGATAACAGCAATAGATGATAAAGAAAATCCTATGCTCCATGGTATACCTAATTCTACCCCATTCTGTAACTAGTCACTATTCCTCTGTAATACAGTCACTATTCATCTGTAACCTAGATTCACAGTCTGTAAACCTAGTACTCTGATACCACCTTAGTCACGAACCGATTTCCTGGATTGCGATGATCCTAGGGCACGGGAGATGCCAATGACGACCGGCACCCGTAGAACCCAGTACCATGTACACAATCTATAAACCTCAATATATATTATTCAATTATTATAGTTACCATCCATTTTATTATCCTGTTATTCATTCTGACATACATTTTGCAATTGGCTATAATTCTCAATGATCACAATATCATATCATGCATCATCATATAATATCATCAATATAATAATAATATCATCATATACATGTTCATTTCCTAGCTAACCTGTATATACCCATGGAGTAGCTAGAAACTGAACACCAAAAATAAATATATAGAATGTATCAAAACTATACATAATAAGTCTGTAGCAGGAATCCACAAAAGACAGAAGACTGGATCCTACAACCTATTCCTCTCCTGAAAAGGGTAAACAATGAAATGAGTGAGTATAAATGATACTCAGTGAATTTACATGCATCACAATGAATATAAGCTCAAATAATGGTTTATACAGGATAAGAAATAATAGTACAGGGTAAATCATATAAATGATAAAATCAGTATTGGTGAACAATAGGAATAGAAATGGTCATATCCAATCAGGGAAATCAATATGGTAAGACAGATAGAGGACCATGAACTCGTAGACTATGTGTAATCACACAGTCAATCACATATCACATAAGCATAAGACTGATCAGGTCCTATGGCTGGACCCTATAACCCTTCCCAGCTAGGGCATCAATATTAATGTGCACATTGCCGACAGTATGTATCCACTACCCTGTCGATGAGGCAGTTCTGTCAAACCACATTTAGGTCAATAGAAAGAAATAACATATCAATAGATACCATTATGCAACAATGGTACCATCACTGTCAATATGATTAATATCAATAAAATTACATATAATATGTATCAATGGCATAATAAAATACAGCAATTAAGCAAGGGTATGTGTTATGGTAAATAATAATGGTATGTAACAAAAGTTGGTTCGATTGCCGAAATTGGTAGGTCAATTGGCATGCCAACATCGATGGCGACAATGGCATTCAATTGGTAGGCCTATGACATGCAAACCAATAGGCCAATGGCAAATGAACTAGGCATTTCATCGAACATTTGGTGGGCATACTTTAGCAAGCCAATAAGCTAGGTTAGGTTACAAGTTTGACTTGCCCAATCTAACAAACACAAAGCCACATTGGTAAACAAGGAATAGGTATCAAGAAACACATTTAAACAAAGATCAAATAGGATCAAATTGGCTAAGGAATATCTAAGAAAAACCAAGCAAAACATAGGCAAATTAAGGCATACATGGTTTGGCCACAAAGGTAGATTTTGCCAAAGGGTTCAATTCAACAATTCAATGATATAAACATGTCAAATAATGCAATGTAAACTCACCTAAGCCTTCAAAAAGCCAATGCACTAGCCAATTCCACCAATTTGCCCAAATTAAGCTACTTTGAAATTCAACTTTGCACAATCTCCAATTCTACACCAATTTATCCATCAATTAGTTATCCATTCATATCCAATTAGCGGATTCTAACATCAATTAACAATTCCTAATACTAATTCAACATATCAAATCTTACAACTTCAATTAGCCAACACAAATTGGGAATTTCAATCAATTTGAATAAACTAATGTAATTAATCACTAAACCCATTCAATTGAACCTAATTAACATCTAAATCAACAATCAAACTAAATAAATAAACTTCTTATCCAATTTTACACAAAGTGGCCGAAATTTCTTGCTCCAAAGTCCTTGATTTCCTTTGCTCCAATCAACAAACTATGGATGGAAATGAAGAGAGCTAAATGAGTAATTAACTTTTCTATCAAATTTCATTAAATTTGGTTAAGAATTGATGAAGAAAAATGAAGGAGAATGGAGAACATGGTGTTCAGCCACACCAAGGAAGAAGAAAGGAAATGGAAACCGTGAATGGCTAAGGGAAAATTAATAGAAAAAGTCAAATGGCAAATTATAACTAAACCCTCGAACTTCCATCCTTTACACTTTGATCCTTCAACCTTCTGTAATTTATTCTGACAATTCTGTCAGGATTCTGAATTCAAAGTGAAGAATCAATAGACTTATTTTAATTTATGCTTATTTATAAAAATGGTTCTGGAATCATTTTGTAACACCGACTGACCACTTTTCACTATTCACCTTGAATTTCTCTTTATTTATGAAAATGCCATTGTTTACTTTTTCAGTGTTCTCAAATGATTTTCACTTCTTTCTTTTTACCAAAATTACACATAAATTATGGTCATCTTTTACCCCCAGATCAATTTCAGAAATTCTTCCGTTGACTGGACTGCTAATTTCTTGGTAATGTTCCCGACACAGCCATTTTCCGAAAAAATTTCAAATTTGCTTTCTAACCGTGTCTCTAAAATTATTTCCCACCATTTCAAGACTAAAGGACCACATACTGAGAATAAATTCATGCATACATGTTATAAATATTCTAGGGTATTACAGCTTGGTTATGACTTTGACTTTATAATTTTGACTTTGTTCTTGATAGGATTGAGATAAGAATTTTTTTTTAGGCTTATGCTATTAAACTTGTCCTCTCTACCATTATTGAGCATTAGACAATCATTTAGTTAAGATTTTTCCTAAATATACTCCTTTCATGATTAAGATACTTGGTGAAGAGAATTACATATATTTTAAGAAAAAGACAAAGAAAAATTTTGATCTTTTACTTCTTGCTTGAGGGCAAGCAAGGTTTAAGTATAGGGGAATTTGATATAATGCAAAATAACATAGGTTTTTAGGTATTTATTTATGTGTATTTTGTATGATTGCATGTGTCTTTTTATTAAGTAATGTTAGAAATTGGTATGTTTGATATTTTCTTGAGTTTTGTAGGTGTTTTTAGATAATTTGGGTAAAATGAAGAAAGTAAAGAATGATTCAAGTAAAGATGAAAAAATTCCAGACTAGTGCCGAGTTGTGACAAAGACAAGGCGTGCCGACTCGTGCCAAGGCATACCGAGTCGTGATAGAAACTCTCCATGCTGAGTCACCCAGTCTGTGCCGAGTAGTAATAGTTGTTGGGATTTAGGCCGTTAGGCGCAGTGGAAAAAGAAAAAATCCCAAACCAAGATCTCTATGTTGATTAAAATTGAAGATTAATTAAAAGATCAAGATCTTTACCTTTGTGTTTGGAAACCTTTTCTTCACTTGATCACCAAGAAAGGGTTATAGCAAACTACTACCTTTCCCACAAGATGAGGAAAGCCCAACTAGTAATCCACGCAAAGATCAAACAACAAGATTTTAGGAAAGAGGTGCCAAAAATTCTTAGTTGCAAGCTTTAGGATTTTCGGTTTGGATGGAGAAGGAATGGTGGCCAAATTCTTTCTTGATTTTCCTCTCAATATTTTCGGCCAAGGGATGTGATTTATGACTTAGGGTTTATTTAATTATGATCCCATCATATTTATATGGCTCTTAATTAATTAGGTTTTAATCTAACGGCTTAGATTAAAATAATAAGCCTAATGATAGTAATGCCATTAATGAAAGGTCAAACACACTCCTTTGACCTTGGACTTATTGATCCTAATATTAACATAATCCAATGGTCCTAATTTAATTAATTACATCATATGTAAATAATTAAATTAGATAATTAATTTAATCATATTAAATTATTGAAAAAAAAAATCTCCATAATTAAATATATGAATTAAATCTCATTTAATCATAATTTAATTTCCTTTTTCACTTGTTGTTTGAAACACTTCTATGCGTGTGACCTAATAGGTTCCCAAATTAAATGGGAACTTCAGTCCTTAATTATTTCCTTAAATTAATTTAGGAAACTCTTAAGTGGAATTCCTATTTCCAAAATAGGAAATTTCCATAAAAGGTAATCCTTGTCCAACAAGGATTGTATGAATTAAACTTCTTTAATTCATAATCAATTCT
>CANXYC011177574.1:0-17338 GCA_948193065.1 Aleurites moluccanus
TGAGCTTATGATAGCAATTTTGCAACCTATTCATCTAACCATCCAATTCTTCATCATTTGATCCAATGGTTAGATTTAATCAAGCCTATACTAATACCTTAAGGTTGCACACACTCTATAACTCCATATTATAAAGGAAAATACCAAAATACCCCTAGTGCAACTGAAGCACCGAAATTGTACAACTTGTCGGGAACTATTTTTCAACCGGATTTATTTCTCTAACTAATACTCAAATAAACTAAATAATGTCATTTTCAAGTCTTTAAATTCTTTTCTACCCCCAAATATGATATTAAATCCATTAAAATCTGGCAGGCAAAAAATGACCAATTTGCCCCCAATTCATCAAAAACTCAAAATTTCCCGATTAAGTCCTAACAGCCTCTAGACCACTTCTATGCTCAAAATCAATTCAAATAACATGCATACTATCAATTTTATACATAAATGCAGATTAATAACACATTCAAAAGAAAAGAAAAATCTCCCCCCTATGGTTCTCTTTAAGGGTTAGGTCCAGATTAGGCTGAGGTGTTACAGATTTGGCAAATAATTGAGGTAATTAAGCTAAAAATATAAAGAATGAGTTAGGGTTTATACAGTTTCTAGAATTTGTTTGATGACAGTAATTTGTGGCTATTATTCCGAAATTTTAAGGATTGAATTTGAAGATTTTTAAAACATAAAAGTTGTAGATAAATATGTTAATTAGATTTATGTAAAATTAATTTGTAAAATTCGAAGTGAGGTAAGAGTTATTAGGTAAAAACTGTGACTAGCCTGGAATTAGGTTTTCTAGAAAATGCTACTGTATTTTTATTGTACAAACTGATAGAGATAGAATTAGAAGAAATTTTAAACATTAAAAGTGTTCCTTTTTGTCTTATATATAATCATGTAAACGGGTTTTGCAATTGAATTTGTGGTTTATGAGATATTAAGACATGAGTGTAATCTGCCCGGATTGATTATTTAACAGAATATAGGTTACAAATTTGTATTAATATAAGTAAATTAAATCTGAATTAGAGAAAGTGTTAAACATAAAAGATGATCATTTATATTTTATATAAGTTACTGTAAAATGGTTTTGTATTCGGATGAGAACAGAATTAATTATAGGCATGGAAACAGGGTATGTCTGGATAGAGATTTCAGGGTAGTAGTTTAAATTTGGAAATTTACTAATAATTATACAGTTATCCAAAAATTCTAGAATTTGGATATGTTATAATTTTATGTGTCTATTTTCAATAGGAAAAGAAATTACAGAAATTGGTTAAGTATTGACTGAGTTATTAGTAAAGGACCAGAATCTGCCAGAATAGGAATGCAGGCAGAATGCAGGGTAGCAGGGCTGGTTATAGGCCTAAGTTTAAATTAACACCATAAATTGTGTAATAATGACTTTACTGTGAAATTTTGATATGTTAGAAACTTATATGTTAAGTTTAATTAGGAATAATAATTGAAGAAACTGGATAATTGTAGAGAGAGATATGAATAATGGAACACAGGCTGCAAGTAAAGAATTTTGCATAGAAAAATCCTATTAACTTGGAAATTTAAGGAATTTTCTTTAATATAAGTATAAGTAATGTAATTTTATGTTAAATAGTATCTAAATGGAAATTAATTGAATATGTAGAGTTAAGAATGAATGAAAGACAGTGATGAGTACTATAAGTACGTGAGCAATGAACCAAGGAAATGGACTTGGAAACGGAAGGAATAAATAAAGTGCTATAGAAGTGCTCTATGAGGTGAGTAATGTATACATCATTATGCATACTCATGTTTTGATTTGTTAACCCAATAAGTATGTTTCCTTCTTGATTAAATTCCACTTGTTATTGTTAATCATTCTTTGATCTTCCTAAAGATTGAAATTTATCCATATTTATTGATTGCTATTGATATTGAAATGCCTATTGTGTAGTGATTGATAAGTAAACCCGTGTATTGAAAGCCATTGTACTGAAATGTTTTTAATGCATAATTGATATTGTTATTGATTTCCACTGGCCTATTTACATGTTGATTTGACAGAGCCACTGCTCCAATAGGGTAGTGGGAATATACTGTCGGCGATGTGCACATTGATTACTGATACCCTAGCTGGGAAGGGTTATGGTCCTAGCCATAAGGCCTGATCAACCTTATGCTTACTGATACTAATAGATACTGATACTACTGGAGACTGTATGCTCGTATATAGTCCATACTGATACTACTAGAGACTGTATGTTTACATATAGTCCATCCCTTTATCTGTCTTATTTTCATGATACGAGTATTGTTTATCTATTCATTGATTCCAAACTTTTATCTTATTGCTTACCATTGATATTTTTATTATCATATGTTTATATCTCATATTTAATGATGTATGCATACTCACTGAGTATTTTATACTCACCAAATTAGTGGTTTATAATTTTTACAGGAATGTGATAGAGAAAGCTGATTTCAAGTCAATTTCTTTTCCAACTTAAGATGTCAAGTACATCGAGGTAGAATTGTATTTGTTAAAGGTCAATAGCGAAAATTCCTATAACTCCATGATACTGTATATAATTAGATGATTGAGTATTATAATGATATATGAACAGTGAAATATTTAATATTACATTGACATTCAAAATGTAATGTATAATGCATAATGATTGAAAATGTCAATGATAATAAAGTGATAAAGACAGTGATAGAGGTAAATGATAAAATAAAATTTACATATTTTGAAAAAAATTTAGAAGTGCTATGTATGGATGTTAAACTGTGAAGTTGAGGGTATAAGGTTGGCAAATTATTGGGAGTACAAAATAATTTTAGTGTAGGCTATGTAATTTTTGAGAGACCCGGTTTTGGGTCGGGAATAGCACTAAAATTACAGAGGAAACTCTGGAAAATTTTTTGTAAAATTTATAAGTAAAAAATGGAATTTAAGCATTGATAAATGAGATAATATCGATTGAATGATTGATAAATGGATTGTTCATGGGTTCTACAGGTTTCCGGTGACCTTAAGTCTACCCGTGCCCTAGGACCGTCGAGGCCCAAAAGTGGGTCGTGATATACAACTGAGCATTTTATCAAACACATGGTGGGTAAGGTTGAATGGGCAATTTGGCTAGGTTTTGGTGCAAAGTAAACAATGCCCATTCAATCAACAATCAAGCCATATTGTCAATAACACAATAGGCAACAAATATACAACAGTAAACAACATTAAAAGGATCAAAATAGCCAAGGAAACCTGAAGAAAACAAAGCAAAATTTCAAAGAATGAATAGTGTCACAAGGTTCGGCCAAACATGGATTTTTTCATATGGTTTCCAAATCAAATTTCAATTCTTAGGAAATATTAAATGATGCATATATAACTCATCAAAAGCTTCCAATTGCATAGAAAAATTGATTTCCACCAATTTCATTCAAAGGAGGCAATATAGGCAATCTTGTGTTTCTTTGTTTTCTACACCAAAATAACCACAAATTCATTATCCATTAACCTCTAATTAACATATTCTAAGCTCAAATATCATAAACTAATACTAATTCAAATAGCTAAAGCAAACAACTTCAATTAGGATTTGTAAAAAAGGGATTTCTATCCATATGCATCAATTGATACAATCTAATTTAAAACCCATTCAATTCATCATCTAATTCATCTAAATAGACCATAAAATCAAACACAATAATTTCTTACCTCAAGGTGATGATCTAGCCGAAACGCCTTGGAAGAAATTCCTTGGTTTCCTTAAGTTTTCCAAGCAATTCAAAGATGGGAAACAAGAAATCAAAGATTGATTTGAAGTTTTCTTTGATTTTGACTTAAGAAAGAACTTGAAAATGGAAGGAGAAATCAGGGAGGAAGTTTGGCCAAGGTGGAGGAAGAAGAAGAAGATGAGCAAAATTATTCTAAGACATGCTTATATGTTAAGCAAAAATCAAAAATTATATTTTGATCCTTAAACATTCAAGTAATTATACTTTGACCCTAACTTCTTTTGTAATTTATTATGACAATTCTGTTGAGAATTAGATTTCAAAATAGGGATTCAAAACGCTTATTTTAATTTATACTTATTTATAAAAATAGTTTCAGAATCAATCTGAAACTAAGACAGACCAATTTCTACTATTCCCCCTCGAAGTTCCATTTATTTACGATTTTGCCATCAGTTACTTTTTCAGTGTTCCTAAATATTTTTCACTTTTTTCTTTTTACCACAATTACACATGCATTTATGTGATCTTTTACCCCCTGATCAGAATTATAAATTCATCTGTTGACCAGACTACTAATTTCTCGGTAGTGTTTCCGACACCGCCGATTTCCAGAAAAGTATTACATTCGCTTTCTAACGATGTTTCTAAAATTATTTCTCATTATTTTAATACCTTTAAACCACATACTGAGAATTAGATCATCATATAAGATATAATTTTCTAGGGTATTATATTCTAACCCCTTCAAATAAATTCGTCCTCGAATTTAAATTAAATACGTACCTCATTGATGGAATAGGAATGGGTATTAGTCCTTCATCTCCTGTTCACTCTCCCAAGTGTACTCTTCCATTGACTAGTTTCTCTAGAGCACTTTTACCATGGACATCTCCTTGTTCCGCAACTGTCTGACTTGTCGATCAATTATTTCCATTGGAAGCTCCTCATATGACAAGTCCTCATTGAGTCCCACATCTTGTACCTCCAATATGTGTGATGGATCAGATACATATTTCTGCAGCATCGAGATATGAAAAATAGGATGAACATGGCTTATATTAGGTGGAAGAGCCAATCTATAGGCCACATTACCAATCTTTTCCAAAATCTCAAATGGACCTATAAACCTTGGTGATAGCTTTCCCTTCTTCTTAAATCTCATAATACCCCTCATCGGTGAGATCTTAAGGAAGACATGATTACTAACTGCAAAGTGTACATCTTTTCTCTTCGGATCGGCATAGCTCTTCTGCCTACTGAAAATAGTCCTCATCTGATCTCTAATCATAGGCACCTTTTCCATTGTTTCTCGGATCAACTCTAGCCTCTCTAGCTACTTCTCTCCTAGTTCCACCTAACACACTGGAGATCTACACTTTCTGCCATATAGTGCTTCAAATAGAGCCATACCAATAGAAGAGTGATAGTTGTTATTGTATGAGAATTCAATCAATAGCAGATATTGATCCCAGTTATCTTTGAAATCCAAAACACACAACTGAAGCATATCTTCCAAAGTCTGGATTGTTTTTTCTGACTACCCATCAGTCTGCGGATGGAAAGCGGTACTGAACCGTAACTGAGTACCCATAACCTCTTGAAATTTCTGCCAAAATCGGGAGGTGAACTGTGTACCTCTATCTGATATAATCATCAAAGGAACTCCATGAAGTTGCACAATTTTATCCACGTACAACTGTGCATATTTAGCTGCCGAATAACTGGTCTTCACTTTCAGAAAATGAGCAGATTTCATCAACTGATCTATAATTACCCATATGGAGTCATAACCCCTCGTAGTCCTCGGTAAATCAACTACAAAATCCATGGTAACCTGCTCCCATTTTCACTATGGCAACTCAATCTCCTGAAGCAACCCTGATGGCTTCTAATGCTCAAACTTAATCTACTAATAGGCTAAGCATTTTTATACAAACCAAGCTACATCTCCCTTCATACCGGGCCACCAATACCCATCCCTCAAATTATGGTACATCTTGGTAATCCCTGGATGTACATTGTATGTTGAATAATGAGCCTCTCTCATAATCCGATCCCGTAACCCATCACAATCAGGTACACATATATGTTTTCCACACTTCAATATACCATCCTCTACTATAAACTTTGTCATTCTACCATTTTGTACCTCTCCTTTGAGCTTCAGTATATATGGATACCTATCCTAAGCCACTTTAATGTCATCAATCAACAGTGACTTCACCCGAAATTGGGCTATCAGAGCTTGGTTATGATCCTGGGATCCTAAATCCAACTCCATACCCAAATTAACTAACTCACCCATCTCATGGATCAATGGTCTCTTGATAACTGAGATGTGAGCTAGACTACCCATAGATTTTCAGCTCAATGCATCAGCTACCACATTAGCTTTGCCCGGATGATATAGGATTTTACAATCATAATCCTTAAGTAACTCCACCCATCTATGCTGCTGGAGGTTCAGATCCTTCTGCTGAAATATATACTGCAAACTCTTATGATCAGTATATATCTTACATTTAGACCCATATAGATAATGCCTCCAAATTTTCAATGCAAATACCACAGCTGCAATCTCTAAATCATGTGTCGGATAATTCACTTCATGCTTATTTAATTGCCGAGAAGCATAAGAAATTACTCTCCAATTCTACATCAATACACATCCCAATCCGACTCATGAAGCATCACAATACACAGTAAATTTCTCTCCCTCTGTTGGCAATGCTAACACTGGAGCACTTGTGAGGCAAGACTTCAAAATCTGGAAACTGCGCTCACACTCATCAGTCCACAGATAATGCTCCTATTTCCGAGCCAGCTTAGTCAATGGAGCTGTAATTCTGGAAAAATCCTTCACAAACCTCCTATAATACCCTGCCATACCTAGAAAACTGCAAACCTTAGAAATACTGTGTAACACCTGCCATCTTTGTACATATATATGTGTGTGTGTGTGTGTGTGTGTATTTTAAACTGGATCGGTCTAGTTCATAAATCTTGCAGTAAGTCGAAATTTTTATTTATTTTGAGAATGTTAAAGAATGAACGAGTCAAAAAGAGTGAGCACGAAAAATATTCTTTTATATAATATTGATTGATGGTTGTATAATATAAAATAGATCGAAAAATTTTAACTTAAGAGAAACCAAATTGAATATGACGTGTTAGACCGTTCTAGGAGAGTAAAGTCAGCATGAAATGTAGAAATTCACCATAAATTATTTAGATCTCCTTTGGATTTGGATTCTAAATATGTTGAACCCGTAACTATATATTTTAAGTGAGAAAAGAATCGAGGAGTTAGAATATCTATAGCGCATTTGCGAACTGGGTTAGTATGAGGGGTTAGAGTAGGGTTCCAGCTTGGCATTTGCGAGCTAGCATTGGTGAGCCAACATTGCAAAGTGGCAATTGGCGAGCTAACATTGCGGAGTGGCATTGGTGAGCTGGTCTTGCGAAGTGGCATTGGCGAGCTGGCCATACGAAGTGGCATTGGCAAACCGGCATTGCGAAGTGGCATTGGCGAGCTGACATTGCAGAGTGGCATTGGCGAGCTGGCCTTGCGAAGTGGCATTGGCGAGCTGGCCATGTGAAGTGGCATTGGCAAGCTGGCATTGCGAAGTGGCATTGGTAAGCTAGCGTTACGAAGTGGCATTGGCGAGCTGGCCATGCAAAGTGGTATTGGCGAGATGGCCATGTGAAGTGGCATTGGCGAACCGACATTGCGAAGTGGCATTGGCGAGCCGGCATTGCGAAGTGGCATTGGCGAGCTGGCATTGCGAAGTGGCATTGGCGAGCTGGCCTTGCGAACTGACATTTATGAGCTGGGAATGGCGAACTAACATTTGCAAGCCGGCAATGCGAAGAGGCAGTGCGAGCTAGGAATGGTGACCTGGCATTTGCGAGCTGGCAATTGCGAAGTGGAAATTGCGAGCTACAATAACGAATAAGAAATAACGAGGTGGAAATTTACTGAGGCAGTAGCCTATTTAAAGAGGCAATAACTGATTATTTTTCACGATAACTTATATTTCTTTTCTTCTCTGTTTCTCCTTCGTTCTTCTTTTCTCCATAGAAGACCGAATCACTATTTTTCCATTTTCTTCTTCGATTTTCTTCATTTCTTCATTAAATTTCTGAGGAAAAATTCATAGAAATCTTAAGTACTAGCTTAGGTCACCTCATTGCCATCATAAATTGGTAGAAAGGAGCTAAGGATTTCAAGGGACATTGAAGTATAGATTTTAGCCCATTTTAACCCATTTGAGGTAAGGGTTTATTTGATGGTTGTAATGGACTAATTAGATGTTATTTAGATTGAAATAAATGGGTTTAGTGTTAATTTACTTAAATTGATGCTAATTTATGGAAATCCCTAAATTTGAGGGTTTATTTAGAATTATAAGATATGATTTGATAAACTAGTAATGAGTTTTATTAATTGATGATATAATTAGTTAATTGGATGTAAGTGAACAACTAATTGATGGTTAATTTGATGTAGAATTATAGATTGTGTAATTGGAGTTCTTAAAGTAGCCAAAATTTGGGGATTTTGTGGAATTGGTTCAATTGGCTATTGGAAGCATTAGGTGAGTTCTACATGCATCATTTGACATGCCGAAATGTTTGAATTAATTATTGGACACCATTTGTGAAAAACCCTAAATGGCCGAACCCTTTGCCTTTGTGTTACCTTCGGATTTTCTGTGATTTGTGCTTAAATTTCCCCTTACCAAATCAATCCATATGATGTTGTATAACTTTGTTTATTTGATATCTACCATTTCAACCACCGAACCCAACTTTTATCTTATGATTTTTCCTTAATACTAAACCCTTAATTGATGACTGTATATTGTACGTGGCATGGCCATTGTTGATAATGAATATTGTATTAATTGATACCGAACTGATTGTTATTTGATTGACTGTATCCGGATGCCATTATTGCTTATGGTATCCCTCGTTATTGACCCTGATATGGTTTTGGCAGAACTACTGATTCGACAGTGTAGTGGGAAAATACTGTTGACCTTGTGCACATTGTATTATTGGGACCCTAGCTAGAAGGGGTTATGGTCCTAGCCATAGGTCCTGATCAGCCTTATGCTTATTGATCCTGATATGGATATACTGGTGACCTACATGGTCCAGTGATATTGATTGTTTAGAGATTGTATGATTTCTTTTCATACAGTCCATCCCATTATCTGTCTTTCCATATGTAACCGAGCATAATTGTGATTACTTGAGCTTTACTGTACCTTGATATCCTTGCAGCACACTGTATTTCATTTGATTTATACCTTTGCCTATTTTGTCCCTATTATTTATTTGGGATGCATGTAAATTCACTGAGTATCATATATACTCATCCTTTATTTGTTTACCCATTTCAGCAGAGGAGTAGGA
Source organism: Aleurites moluccanus (assembly GCA_948193065.1). Classification (NCBI taxonomy): domain Eukaryota; kingdom Viridiplantae; phylum Streptophyta; class Magnoliopsida; order Malpighiales; family Euphorbiaceae; genus Aleurites; species Aleurites moluccanus. The sequence goes on from CANXYC011177574.1 coordinate 9,160, forward strand.
TTGCAGAATCCGGTCTTTTGTTTCTCTGAGGATTTTTCTACAGACTTTCAGATATATATATATATATATATATATATATATATATATATATATTGGATAACATTTATTTAGTGTTCATTATCTAGCTGCTACATGGGTATGTATGGGTTAGCTAGGAAATGAACATGTATATGCTGAGAATATTATTATATTGATGATATTATATGATGTTGATATTATGATATTATGATAATTGATGATTATAGCCAATTACAAAATGCATGACAGATTAATAGAATGATTGGTAATCAATGAATATAAATAATATATTGAAGTTTATAGATGATGCGAGTGATACTGGGTTCTACGGGTGCCAGTCGCCATTGGCATTTCTCGTGCCCTAGGACCGTCGCGACTCGGGAAAATGGGTCATGACAGAGGTGGTATCAGAGCACTAGATTATAGAATGTGAATCTAGGTAACAGATGAATAGAGACTGTATTACAGAGGAATAGTGATTGGTTACAAAAGGGGGTAGAATTAAGCATACCATAGAGCATAGGATTTCCTTTGTCATCTGTTGTTGTTATTGTCTATTATATGTCTATATTCTGCATTTTTATTGTATTCTGAGATTATTTTTGTATTTTTCTAACAGATTGCAGACATGTCTAACAGGAGAGACAGAGACACCCGAGAGGCTGAGGTTACCTCCAATGAGTCCCTAGTGAGAAAGGTTAGTGTATCAGAGGGTCTATTTTGATCCTGACAGAATTCAGAGGACTCAGATAGAGGAGATGACCCTTGGAGGGTTGAGATGATAAGGGGTTTGATGGAGCTTAGGAGGGAGATGGCAGAGATGAGAAGGGAGAGACAGCAGGCACAACCACCACCTGCTTCTGCTGTAGTACAGCCACCCATGGTACCTGAGGTAGTGGCACCAGCTCCTATGCAGCCAGTGGGGCTTAGAGGGAGCCAGCTGTACAGGGAGACAAGAGAGTGATAGAAGAGGGCAGAGTCTCCATGTTTAGCTTTCTGAAGTTAAACTTACCAGAGTTCAGAGGGGACAGAGGTACCAATCCTGTTGACGTTTTAGAGGAGGTTGAGAAGGTAGTTAGGAGACTACCTTGTTCTGAGCTGAGATCTGTAGAGTTGGTGGGTTTGTTACTTAAGGGGAAGGCCTGGATGTGGTTTTTGAGGCATATGGAGACCAGGCTATATAGAGTGCACTCACCCATCTGGGCAGAGTTTTGTCAGGGTTTGATAGACGAGTTTATCACTGAGGATGTCAGGACCCATAATCTGGTGAGATTTGAGCTACTGGAGCAGGGTGATAGGTCAGTAGAGGAATATGCCGAGGAGTTTATTCGGCTGAGTAGATATGCTGCTCACATCGTACCTACAGAGGCATATTTGATCAGTAGGTTCATGAGAGGATTGTATGCTGCCTTGCATAATGTCTTATTAGACACAGAGTTTACTTCTTTGACCACAGTAGTAGACAAGGCTACTTAGATGGAGGAAAAGTATAAGACAGAGAGAGCCAAGAGAGAACAAAAGAGGAAGGGTGGTTCAGGATCACAGAGTAGGAGGGGGGAGAGCAGCTCCCATCCTAGGCAGGCAAAGCTAGTACCCAAATTTAAGCAGAGATCTATGGGTAGCAGTCAGAGGAAGAGACTGCAGAGTAAGGGTCAGCCAGTGGTTCAGTCAGCACCTGCATACTCTCAGAGTTCTTCGAGGCCAGTTACTCAGACTTCTGGTATACCAACTTGTGGGTATTGTGGTAGGAGACACGGAGGGGAGTGTTGGAGGAGGACAAGTGCATGCTTGAGGTGTGGCCAGCAGGGCCATTATACAAGCACTTGTCTATTGAGGGCTGATCAGCAGCCATCAATCACAGTATTTCAGCCAGTGGTTCAGACTAGCCAGAATTTGGGCAGAGAGACAGCATCCAGAGGCAGAGGTAGGGGAGGTCAGGCTCCCAGTAGCAGTCAGGCTGCAGCTAACAGGGGCCAGGGTAGGGTGTTTGCAGTCAATACTCAGGATGCACAGCGATCGGATAATGTTGTAACAAGTACTATTCTATTTCAGAATGAGGCTGCAAATGCCTTATTCGATTCGGGTGCAACTTATTCATTTGTGTCTCCACATTTTGCACCCAAATTGAATAAGGAGAAGAGATTATTAGATATTCCATTATTTGTTGCTACTCCTATGGGGGATTCTGTGGATGTTGATCATTATTATCCTGATTGCATTGTTGAGATTGATGATCATATTCTGCGCGTTGACTTGATTGAGTTTCCTATGCTTGAGTTGGATGTGATACTGGGTATGGATTGGTTGACTAGACATCGGGCAGTGATAGATTGTTATAGGAAGAGGATTAGATTCCAGCCTGAGGGGCAGTAGGAGTTTGAGTTTCAGGGTGATATTCGGGAGTTCCAGGTTAAACTTATATTTGCTATCCAGGCTCGGAGGGATAGGGAGAGGTTGTTCAACCTATTTGGCTCATGTGGTGGATGTATAGAGGTCTTCTGTAAGATTGGATCAGATACCAGTGGTTCAGAAGTTCCCTGATGTATTTCCTGAGGAGTTGCCAGGATTTCCCCCTGATAGAGAGATAGAGTTTGAGATAGAGGTGCATGCAGGCACAAACCCTATATCCATTCCACCTTAGAGAATGGCTCCAGCAGAACTAAAGGAGTTGAAGATTCAGTTATAGGAGCTATTGGATAGAGGGTTTATCAGACCTAGTAGTTCTTCAGAGGGTGCACCGATTCTGTTTGTGAGAAAGAAAGATGGCTCCTTGAGGATTTGTATTGATTATAGGCAGCTGAACAAAGTCACCGTGAAGAATAAGTATCCATTGCCACGGATAAATTACTTATTTGATCAGCTGCAAGGTGCCAACCATATTTCTACGAGGGAGTAGAGGTCTGGTGATCATCAGCTGAAGATCAAGAGTGGAGATATACCCAAGACTGCTTTCAGAACCCGCTATGGTCATTATGAGTTTTTGGTTCTACCATTCGGGTTGACAAACGCTCCAGCGACTTTTATGGATCTGATGAACAGAGTGTTCAAGTCATTTTTGGATAGGTTTGTCATTGTATTCATTGATGACATACTTATCTATTCTAGGAGTGAGGAGGAGCATGTGGAGCATTTGAGGATTGTGCTACAGACACTTCGGGAGCACTAGCTGTATGCTAAATTATCCAAGTGTCAGTTTTGGTTGACTGAGTTGTGCTTCTTCGGGCATATTATATGCAAGAAGGGTATTATGGTGGATCCTTAAAAGATTGAGGCAGTTGCTAATTGGACCTAGACTACTAGTGTTTCAGAGATACGCAACTTTCTGGGTATGGCTGGATATTATCAGAGGTTTGTGAAAGATTTCTCCCATATTGGAGCTCTTTTGACTAGATTGATGAGGAAACAGGAGCGATATGTCTGGACGGATGAATGTGATCATAGCTTCCAGACTCTAAAGTATTGCCTTACTAGTGCTCCAGTTTTGGCATTACCAGTTGAGGAGGAGAAATTTACTGTATATTGTGATGCTTCGCGGATTGGCCTAAGGTGTGTTCTGATGCAGATAGGTAGGGTAATTGCTTATGCTTTTCGTTAGTTGAAAAAGCATGAAACAAATTATCCAACTCATGATCTGGAGATGGTAGCAGTTATCTTTGCCTTGAAGATTTGGAGACACTATTTATATGGGTCTAAATGTGAGATATATACTGATCATAAGAGTCTACAGTATATATTTCAGCAGAAGGATTTGAATCTGCGGTAGCACAGATAGGTTGAGCTTCTGAAGGTTTATGATTACGAGATTTTATATCACCCAGGGAAGACCAATGTAGTGGCGGATGCTCTGAGCAGGAAGTCTATGGGTAGTCTTGCTCATATTGTAGTGGGCAGGAGGCCACTCTAATCAAGGATCTGAGGCAGTTGGCGGATTTTGGGATAGAGTTGGATTTGGGTTCCCAGGATCAGAACCAGGCTCTGATAGCCCAATTTTGGATGAGGTCACTGTTGCTAGATGATATCAAAGTGGCCCAGGACAGAGATCCTTATCTTCTGAAGCTAAAGGGAGAGGTTCAGAATGGTCGGATGACAGAGTTCACTATTGATGATGAGATATTAAGATGTGGGAGACATATCTGTGTACCGGATTGTGATGAGATACGAGATCAGATCATGCGAGAGGCACACTATTCTACTTACAGTGTACATCCAGGGATTACCAAGATTTACCATGATCTCAGAGATGTTTATTGGTGGCCTGGGATGAAGAAGGATGTAGCTCATTTTGTGTTGAAGTGCTTAGTCTGTCAGCAGGTTAAGTTTGAGCATCAAAAGCCATCAGGGCTACTTTAGGAGATAGAGCTGCTAGAGTGGAAATAGGAACATGTTACCATGGATTTCATAGTTGGTCTACCATAGACTTCGAGGGGGTATGATCTATTTGGGTTATCGTTGATAGGTTGACGAAGTCTGCACACTTTCTGGAGGTTAAGACTAGCTATTCAGCAGCTCAGTATGCACAGTTGTATGTTGATAAAATTGTGCATCTTCATGGAGTTCCTTTGGTGATCATATCTGATAGGGGTACACATTTCACATCTCGGTTTTGGCCGAAATTTCAGGAGGCTATGGGTACCCAGCTTCGGTTTAGCACTGCCTTCCATCCATAGACTGATGGGCAATTTGAGAGGACGAGCTAGACCTTAGAGGACATGCTCAGATTATGTGTTCTGGATTTCAAAGGTAGTTGGGACTATTATTTGCCATTGATTGAGTTCTCCTACAACAATAGTTACCACTTTTCAATTGGTATGGCTCTATTTGAAACACTATAGGATAGAAAGTGCAGATCACCAATGTGCTGGGTGGAGCAGGGAGAGAAGCAGCTAGAGGGACCAGAGCTTATTAAAGAGACTATGGAGAAGGTTCCTATGATTAGAAAGTAGATGAGGACTGCCTTCAGTAGGCAAAAGAGTTATGCTGATCTGAAGAGGAAGGATATACAGTTTTCGGTTGGTGATCATGTCTTCCTAAAGGTCTCATCGATGAGAGGAGTTATGAGATTTGGGAAGAGGGGCAAGCTATCGCCACGATTTATAGGCCCATTTGAGATACTTGGGAAGATTGGCAGTGTGGCCTATAGAGTGGTTCTTCCATCCAATATGAGCTATGTACATCCAGTCTTCCATATATCGATGCTGCGAAGATATGTATAGGATCCATCGCACATTTTGGAGATACAGGATGTGGATCTCAGTGAGGATTTATCGTATGAGGAGCTACCTATGGAGATTGTTGATCGACAGGTCAGAAAGCTTCGGAACAAAGAGATCCCTATGGTTAGTGCTATGGAGGAACCAAACGATAGAGGAGTGTACATGGGAGAGCAAGTAGAAGATGCGAAACAGATATCCATCTCTATTTCAGTTTTAAGGTAAGTTTTATTTAAATTCGAGGATGAATTTAATTGAAGGGGGGAAGAATGTAACACCTGCCATCTTTGTATATATATGTGTGTATGTGTGTGTGTGTGTGTGTGTGTGTGTGTGTGTGTGTGTGTATTATAAACTGGATCAGTCTAGTTCATAAATCTTGCAGTAAGTCTGAATTTTTATTTACTTTGAGAATGTTAGAGAATGAACAAGTAAAAAAGAGTGAGCATGGAAAAATATTCTTTTGTATAATATTGATTGATGGTTGTAAAATATAAAAAAGATTGGAAAATTTTAACTTAAGAGAAACCAAATTGAATTAGACGTGTTAGACCATTCTAGAAGAGTAAAGTCAGCATGAAATGTAGAAATTTACCATAAATTATTTAGATCTCTTTTGGATTTGGATTCCAGATATGTTGAACCCCTAACTGTATATTTTAAGTGACAAAAGAATCGAGTAGTTAGAATATCTGTAGTGCATTTGCGAACTGGGTTAGTATGAGCGGTTAAAGTAGGGTTTCAGCTCGACATTTGTGAGTTGGCATTGGTGAGCCGACATTGCGAAGTGGCATTGGCTAGTTGGCCATGCGAAGTGGCATTGGCAAGCCGGCATTGCAAAGTGGCAATTAGTTGGCCTTACGAAGTGGCATTGGCGAGCTGCTCATGCGAAGTGGCATTGGCGAACTGGCATTGCGAAGTGGCATTGGTGAGCCGACATTGCAAAGTGGCATTGGCGAGCTAGCCTTGCGAAGTGGCATTAGCGAGCTGGCCATGCGAAGTTGCATTGGCGAACCGGCATTACGAAGTGGCATTGGCGAGCCGACATTGCGAAGTGGCATTGACGAGCTGGCATTGCGAAGTGGCATTGGCAAGCCGGTATTGTGAAGTGGCATTTGCAAGCTAGCATTGCGAAGTGGCATTGGCGAGTTGGCCTTGGGAACTGGCATTTGCAAGCTAGGAATGGCAAACTAGCATTTGCAAGCCGGCAATGCAAATAGGCATTACGAGCTGGCAATGACGAACTGGCTTTTGCGAGCTGGCAATTGCGAAGTGGAAATTGTGAGCTAGAATGGCGAATAAGAAATGGCGAGATGGAAATTTACTGAGGCAGTAGCCTATTTAAAGAGGCAGTAACTTATTATTTTTCACGATAACTTATATTTCTTTTCTTCTCTGTTTCTCCCTCGTTCTTCTTTTCTCTATAGAAGACTAAAGCACTATTTTTCGATTTTCTTCATTTCTTCATTAAATTTTTGAGGAAAAATTCATAGAAATCTTAAGTACTAGCTTAGCTCACCTCATTGCTATCATAAATTGGTAGAAAGGAGCTAAGGATTTCAAGGGACATTGAAGTATAGATTTCAGCCCATTTTAACCCATTTGAGGAAAGGGTTTATTTATTAGTTTTAATTGATTAATTAGATGTTATTTAGATTGAAATAAATGGGTTTAGTGTTAATTTACTTAGATTGATACTAATTTGTGGAAATCCCTTAATTTGAGGGTTTATTTGGAATTGTAAGATATGATTTGATAAACTAGTAATGAGTTTTATTAATTAATGATAGAATTAGTTAATTGGATGTAAGTGAACAACTAATTGATGATAGAATTAGTTAATTGGATATAAGTGAACAACTAATTGATAGTTAATTTGATGTAGAATTGTAGATTGTGGAATTGGAGTTCTCAAAGTAGCCAAAATTTGGGGATTTTGTGGAATTGGTTCAATTGGCTATTGGAAGCATTAGGTGAGTTCTACATGCATCATTTGACATGCCGAAATGTTTCAATTGATTATTGGACAACATTTGTTAAAAACCCTAAATGGTCGAACCCTTTGCCTTTGTGTTACCTTCAGATTTTCTTTGGTTTGTACTTAAATTTTCCCTTGCCAAATCAATCCATATGATGTTGTATAACTTTATTTATTTGATATCTACCATTTCAAGCACCGAACCCAACTTTTGTCTTATGATTTTTCCTTAATACTAAACCCTTAATTGATGATTGTATATTGTACATGGTATGGCCATTGTTGATAATGAATATTATATTGATTGATACCGTACTGATTGTTATTTGATTGACTGTATCCGGATGCCATTGTTGCTTATGGTATCCCTCGTTATTGACCCTGATATGGTTTTAGTAGAACTACCGATTCGATAGGGTAGTGGGGAAATACTGTCGACCTTGTGCACATTGTATTATTGGTATCCTAGCTAGGAGGGGTTATGGTCCTGGCCATAAGGCCTGATCAGCCTTATGCTTATTGATCCTGATATGGATATACTGGCGACCTACATGGTCCAGTGATATTGATTGTTTGGAGATTGTATGATTTCTTTTCATACAGTCCATCCCATTATCTGTCTTTCCATATGTAACCGAGCATAATTGTGATTATTTGAGCTTTCCTGTACCTTGATATCCCTACAGTACACTGTATTTCATTTGATTTATACCCTTATCTATTTTGTGCCTATTATTTATTTGGGATGCATGTAAATTCACTGAGTATCATATATACTCATCCTTTATTTGTTTACCTATTTCAGGAGAGGAGTAGGATTGCAGAATCTGGTCTTCTGTTTCTCTGAGGATTTTACTACAGACTTTCAGATATATATATATATATATATATATATATATATATATATATATATATATATATATATATATAAATGTATTTTGTTTAAAATATATATATTTTGTTATATATATCT
>CANXYC011177681.1:0-16766 GCA_948193065.1 Aleurites moluccanus
AATAAGTAGAACCGTTCCATGGTACTGTAGTTAGATTATGACATATAGAAAATGTTAAGTTTGCATGTATATATTTTTATATATTGAGTATAATAAATGTTTGTGTAATCATATATGATTGTGGTGTATGTTATATATATATATTGTGATGGTAATGTTGAGATTGTTTGGAGATCCAGAGGGATCCTGATGTTTGAGATGAGATAGAATATTATAGAAGTGTTATTTATGTGTTTTGATTTCTTAGGCATAGTCCAATTTTAGAGGAGGTACTGTCGAATTTTCTTCAGCATTTTCATAATTAATTGGGTTATATTTGATTGTTGCATGTCATTTAGGTTGTCTTTTGGGTTCTACGCAGTACTGGTCGCTTATGCATCACCCGTACCCTAGGACCGTCACGATTTCCGAGATAGGTCGTGACAAAAATGCTAAGAAAACACTCAGGGTCTCTAGGAAGAGTCAGAGTGACTTTTTCGGGAGAAGGGAGACCCCTTTTTTATTGAAAAGTGAGCAAAAGTAGGCTGGGGAGCACAAATCTGCCACCAAGGCCTGATGGGGCCGCCAAGCCTCTGAAAAGCCAGGGCAGCACCCGCCCAGAGCCCTGGCGGCACTGCCATAAGCCCAGGGCGACAGTGTCCCTTCAGGCTGGCAGCAGCAGCTTTCCTAGGTAGTTTTTCTGGATTTCTGGGAACTCTTTTGAGTCCGGGGCATTTTAGGACATTTCCACAATATTTTTAGTGCATTTAAAATTGCATAGCATGGCATTTTAGTCTGCATCCATGACATGGGGCGGTAAAATTTTAAAGCATTATAACATAACACACATATATCATACATAGCATCATCATAACATCCATACATCGTAGTTAAAAGAAAAGAAAAAAAAAACAGAAAGCTGGGAAAGAAGCTCAGTCTCTTCTGTGACGCCGGCGAGGGTCCTCCGGTGGACGAGGTGGATCAAACAAGACATCAAGCCGAGTCAACATGCTCATCAAGGCTAGCTCCATTCTTCGCCCCACATGATAGTTGTGGCAGGCCCACTCTATAGTAAGCTAAAAAGAGAAAAAATGTCAAATGCTTAGCTAAAGAATCATTTTCGAAAGCAAAGTTACTAGGTATCTTAAGCTAAAGGATCATTTTCAAAAGCATAAGAAGCATCAACGTACCTCAGGGTTATCAGGGAGGTCTGATGTGTAAGGGTGAACTTCATCCGGAAGATAGAACCTTTGCATCTCTCCACGAGCATTGATGTAGAAGATATCCTCGGGAAGCATGTGGTTGGGTCCCAAGACGACCCAGTCAGGATCATTTCTTGTCTCAGGGGTAATACTGGGACAAGCTGCAGAAGGGTCTCTCGATGCACCCACACTACGAACACGACCTGGTTCGGCAGAAGAAAGACCAGCAACACTAGATACGCTCAGACCGCCTGCATGGGTCGCCGACAGGACCTATTAAATGGGTGCGACAAAATGTTGTGTAATCATCCCTGGGTACTACATACAGATGGATCGGGAGCCCAGTGTAAGCCTCATTAGGAACCTGCATGTCCATATCCCATCTCATGTTAATCGGCGGGTGAACCGAAACTACCCACCTACCAACAGTCTGGACTCGGACCCTTTCTCCCAAATAATATAATTTGTGATATGGTGAACAAAGCAACAAATGAGAACAAGCCAATGTAACATTTGGGTCAAGTTTCACTAGCATCAGCGGCATGTGGTCACCATAGGGTTTCATCACAACCTGCGCAAAGATTTGTCATAAATAGAACCATGGAATATGGGTGATAAAAAGTCAGTAAAATACCTAAAAAGCATCAAGGCTGCCGAAGAAAGCCCGTATGGTCCCAAATTCGCGCACGCCGGGGCTAGACCAATATTCCCTGTTCCACCGGACATCAGCTGGAAAAACATCTAGCCTGGGGCTACTCAAAGTGAGGGCAAGTGTTTGAAAGTATTCATAGGCCCACACCTGGCTCAAGCATGATAAATAGAAAGTTAGAAAGCAGAAGTTAGAACAGGTGCAGAGAGTACCTCTTAGTTCAAGTCAAGAGGTGCAGAGAGGACCTCCCAAAATCACATCAGATTCAACAGTAGAAGATGCGGAAAGCATACCTCCCATATGAAGTGAGTGCCTCCATAGGAATAAAAAGCTCCTCGGGAAAGGTCGCACATTTTTCGATACATAGTGCTCAGAATAGCGCTCACCCAACCATACTCACCCAAGATAGTCATATCCATCAAACTGGGCAGAATGTTCAGGTTGACGGTATCACGATGAGTATGACCGAATGTGCATCCAGCCAGGATCAGCATCATTATCCTAGCAACTACCTCAGCATCATATATCACCCCGATAAATGGCTCCATCTCTCTCAGTCGGGCCTAAAGCCAAGTGTGAGGAACTGATATGCGATCCCAAGGGGGATCCTGGCCTATAAGCCGAACCATATCATCGGGAGTAAAAGCGGCTCCCCAGTCAGAACAGAGATCCAGGTGACGGGTTCCGAAGTGTAAACCGGTCAGCATCGATAAGTCAAGCGGGGTGACCATCAGTTCCCCATAAGGAAAGTGAAAGGTGTAGGTAGTGTCCCACCATCACTCCGCCAAAGCTTTGATCAAAGCCACATGGCTCTCGGGATTGGTTTTGACCTTCAGAAAGGATACAAAACCAGTGGGCTCTAGCAAAGGTCTTACCGGAGTCTCCTTAGATAAACCATCAACAAGGTAGGCTAAATTTAATCTAGCCCTCCTATTCCTGAGCATGGTATTCTAATTTTAAAAAAAAAAATTAAAGAAAAAAAATGATGATGAATGAATGATGAATAAAACAAGTGATAAATTCCAAATAAATAAAGGACAAGGTACCTCGATTCTGTTGTCCCAAGAAATGTATTGCTCGGGTTCCTACAGCAAGTTCTCCGGGTCAGGATTATCCCGTGGGGCCTCATAGCTGTGGTGTCCCCGATTGCTACTTCCAAAAGCTGAAGCCATCCAAAGGAAAAGAGAAGTCTTAGAGAGAGGATCTAGAGAGAGAGAGAGAGAGAGAGAGAGAGAAATGAAAAAATGGAGGAGTGAAGGAAATGAGGAACCTCACCCCTATTTATAGATTTTGAGAATCTCAGAAATGACCGTTATATCCCAGCTTGGCCAAAAATAAGGAAACTTGTATTTCGAAAGCAATTCAAGTCGAAATCAGACGCCGTCAATTTTGTTGGATCCATAGGATTTTTCTCTACCCATAGAGCTATCATTCGTCCAGATAAGACATCGGGAACATCTGTAATTCAAAAAATGACAGAGACAAGAAAATACCAGAAAAGTGAAAAGTTGCCCGGAGCTTGACAAATCACACTTGTATACCTCCAGGCCCCGCAAGACGCAATCGGAACGCCTCCTTTTGTTCCAAACAGACAGGAATGACCCAATTCACCTACATCACGCCTGTCATTCAGAATAGACAGCCATGATGGGGGGCAGCTATGAACACTCATTTTTTACACCCTCGGACTCGTACCAACTAGAACTACATTCCCCGGAACCAAAACTCGAGCTCAGAAAAACTCAAAACAGCTTCAGAACGGAGTCTGGGTACAGTTGCCGCCCTCCAGCCTTGGAAGTGCTGTCAGAGGGGGGTGGCGGCTGCAGCCGCCGTGCAGCGCGGCTCCTTGCTGCGGCAGCCACCCTTCTTCACAGCTTGTGCCGCCAAGGCACTATGGCGGCGCTGCCACCCCCTTTTGGCGGCAATGTCTTCTCTTGGCGGTGGCAGCGACTATCTGCATCCGATTTTTTCTGAATCCCACATCGAAAATTGATAGGATTTGACCCCCAAAGCTCCTATTATAAGTAGAGAGCCTCCCCCACTTCAAAGAACAACACACAGTAACAGACAACAACAGCCAGAAACACGCCAAGACTCACGAAAGTAAGGAAAAAAGACAAGAAATTGTTTTCGTCACTAGATTTCATCTTTTTTCCTCTCCAAGTGATATTTTCTTCTTTTTTAGCTCTCTTTCGATTTAAAAGAGTTGCTATTAGGGGGCGTATTGAGCCTCTCAGTTTAATCTTTGCTCGAAGCAAGGTCCCTCTGCCGATTCGCTTTCTTAAGAGCTAAGAAGGCATCCCGACTCATCACCTCGAGGCGTCATCCGATCCAAGGTGTAACTCCACTCCGAAAGAGCACTCCGTCCGCCAGCATCCCTAGAAGCTAGGGCAAAGGTACGTTTTTTTCTAACTCATCTTCTTTATTTTGGTATAGCATTAAAATAAAGAATCAAAACATAATAAATTGGGCATAAATCAACCCTCCTTCGCGAGAAGGAAGAACTACGTGGGTTTTGATTCCCATTCGACGGGATACGCAGGCAAGCTGTATGAAAGCTTCAAATTCAAAAAATGACAAAAACCATCTCTTTTCTCTTGATTATTTGCTTAACTTTATTTGTTATATATATTATTTGGGGAATGCATGATAAACCTAGAACCCATAAGGGCTAGAGTTGATATCCCCTATTTTTGAGCTTTTTGAGATGTAATAATTCACCTTTATCGCTTTCTTTTAATTGCTTTACTTGATTATATTGTTCATCCATTTAATTACTTGCTCATGCATCTTATATATCATTCTTTAATTGTTCATGAAAATCATTTTAAATCAAGGTTAAAATTGAAAGGCAAGTTCAACCGAAAACCTAGTCCCTGAACCCTCTTTGGTTTCAAGGACTAGTGCATTTTTTCCTTTGGGATAAAATTGGAGTCAAAATGGGTTTTTACCTTAAATTTTCCCTACAAAAATAACTTAAGGTGGCGATTTCAAAACATCAAAATCATTTTCAAAATAAAAGGCGCTAAGCTCGTCTCTTCCGTGAGAAATTGTCCCATAATGAGCACTCCGATGCCCCAATGCTCTCTTTTCCTCTCGAAGAGGGCGGTCCCAGACGGAGCGGCGCTCGGGCGATGCCTCACAAGTATACTCTAGAGATTTGTAGTTAGTCTTTTGAGGATGCTAGAATATTTTGATATTTGAATGTTACCTTTTTGGGGTACTCTTGTTCCTCAGTGATGTGAGATGTCTCTTTTGATCATTAAGGAATAAGAGAAAGATATGAAATGATATAGAAAGATGTGATTGGTTTTAATTATATGTATGGATATGATAGATGTATGATGAAATATAATTTTGTGATTTATTAGTAAATGATGAGATTTCATGATTTGTGAGTTCTATGGGTTTATGGGGGCCTTAAGCCTACCCTTGCCCTAGGACCATTGCACCACTGGAGTTGGGGTGTGACAGAAGCATTGTCTGGAAAGAAATGTAGATCTCTAGTATGTTGGGTGGAACTTGTTGATAAATAAATTAAAGGACCAAATTTGATTAGAGTGACTATGGAGAAAGTGTCGATTATAAAGAAAATGATAAAAATAGCTTTTAGTTGACAAAAGAGTTATGTGGATCTAAAATAAAGAGATTTGCAGTTAATTGTAGGCGATCATGTGTTTCTAAAAATCTCCCCATTGAAAGATGTCATGCGGTTTGGCAAGAAGGAAAAGCTTTCACCAAGGTAATTGGGACCGTTTGAGATACTGGATAAAGTGGAGAATGTATCATATTGCTTAGCTCTTCCTCCGAGCTTAAGCCATGTTCATCCGGTATTTCACATATCTATGCTATTGAAGTATTTGTATGATCTGTCCCATATGCTTCAGCCACAAGTTATCGAAGTGGATGAGGATTTGTCATATGAAGAAGTGCCAATCAAGATAATAGATCGACTGGTAAGGAGATTGAGGAATAAAGAAATTTCTATGGTGAAAGTGCAATGGAAAAACCACAGTATTAAGGAGTGCACGTAGGAAAGTGAAGTCGATATGCGACTGAGGTACCCACAGTTGTTTCAATGTTAAGGTTAGTAATTTAAAATTCGAGGACGAATTTTTCTGAAGGGGGATAGTATGTAATAACCCTAACCTAAAATTTAAAATGATTTAAGTGTAGTTATGTGAAACGAGTATTGGTAGACGATTTTTCATAAATTCTAGAAAATGTATTGTTTAGAATTAATTATGGTTAACTTGAAAAATAATTGGGAGATTAAATGGGATTAGAAAGAGTACTAATTAATTATATCAATTAAAAGACTTCAAAGAAAAACCTAATTTTGAACACACTCCAGTGTTCGATTTTTAAAAAATTCTAAAACATTCTTTTATCCAATTTTTCTTCACACATATAAAATTTGATAAATAATGGATGAATTAAAAATAAAACTGAGTAGAATTGATAAAATATAATTACTTAATTTAAGAAGTGAATGAGATAAAAGAATAAGAAGAATAAAATGACAGTTTTTTAAAATTTGGGAAGTTGAGTCAAAATTTTGATCAATAATTAAAAAATTAAAAAAAAAATTGATGGAGGTTTAGTTAGTCGGCCAAGTGGTGGGCTAGCCATCAAAATAAATCAATTCATTTCTTCCAAATTAATGAAGACTAAAATTTAGACCAAATTAATTTCTCTTTCATTTTTCTTAATTTTTCTTTTTCTTAAAATTTAATTAGTAATAAAATATTATAAATAAATCTAATTAAATAAAAATTTTATCTTCTTCAACCTCACTAAAGCCCATCACCAAAATCCCCCACAATCAAACCTCCAAAAATTTTACTTCATCAAATAAAACACAAACCACTCTCCATCTTCACCAATCTTCACCTTTCCATCTTCAAAGTTCTCTTCTTCATTAAAATTGGTATATACTTGGAAAATTTTTTCAAAGCATTTTAAGAGGTAAAATCTTAAACTAGCTTTATAATTTAATTTAATGAATTTTAATGGTAGTTTATATGTTCAATTAGAAGAAGAAAGTGAAATTATGAGTAAAACTTTAAGAATTTTGAAATCCTTGTGTATAAACAGAATTTTGAAACTGAAATTTCGTATCCTAAGAATTAGAATTTACAAATACTTAAAAATAAAAATTATAGATATACATGTGTAAATTATTTTCTGTTATGAAGTTTTGTCAGATTCTTTCTGGATTATGAGTTATTGAAGACTCAGTGCTACTAACTCAGGTTAGGATTTGGTCAGAGCAATCCTACTATTTTTTAAGTTTTTGAAAATCTTAAAAGCTAAATCATGAAAAACTCAAAACATAAAAAATATGCTCCTATGTTTTATCTAAATTTTCGTGAAAACATATGCAAATAATAAGATACAAGTAAAATACTAAAAACTGTCTAGGTAGAATATGTAGGATAGGAGACAAAATTCAAGGCAAAATTAGAAATTCTCCCATAATTCATGTAGTTAGAAAATTCTGCATTTTGGATATGCTAAAGCTTGAGATGTCAAGTTTAAGTAAGAAAAAAGAATTGAAGTAATTGGGTAAGTATAGAGGGAGATATGGTTAAGAAAACCAGGAATACCAATGGGATTAAAATTGAAATTAAACCCTAAGTTTTGGGAATTTAGAGAAATTGATTAATTAGAGTATTAATTAATGTAAATTCATATCAAATTGATACTAAATTGTATTTAATTGTATATCTAGCATCTAAAGGGGATGACAAAGAGGTTCATGATCACCTCTTTTGTCTTTATTGAGTAGAGAAGGAAAATTGATTTTGGATTTTTGCATTTAGAGGTGAGTAATATAGATAATATTTTACTTGGCATTGCCTTCAAATTAAATTATTGAAATTGTCATGAATTTCATTGTTAGCCAAAAATACAAATTGTATGATCTATGATTAATTTCATACCCTTTTATAGTCCCAAATGATTCCTTTTAATTGAATTTATATGATTGGCTTAGTGCTTCATTTATTGAACCCTTGAAAGTGCTTAAGTTATTTTTGATATCTAATGATTAAGCACTATATGTATGGCATTAATAAAATAACATAAGTTTTAATGACATTATGCACAATAGTTTAATGATCCTAGCTATGAGGGTTTAAGGTCCTAGCCATGCAGTCTGATCAACCGTATGAGTAAAAAGCATGCTACCGGATTGTAACCTCTGCTTAAATAATCATTAATGATTCTGTCATTTTATGATATGATATGCTATGAATTCTTGATGTCAATTTGAAACCGAACCCATATGTTTAATGACTTCAATTTTATGAATCTTTAATTGATTAATGATCCCATTATTATTGTATATTTTATGCTATCATTATCTTCCTTGTAAGCAACTTCCTCACCTAGCCTCACAAGTAAGATAATATGTGTATTACTCACTAAGATTGAATTCTCACCTCTCATAGTTTAATGTTTTTAGTTTTGTAATAGATAGTGGTGGTTCCAGCCCATCTCCTCCATCCGAGCTTGGAATCGGCAGTATCTATGTAACTGCCTTTACTATGAAGAATTTGTAGTTTTTTTGTTAATCTATAGTTGCACCATGATTATGACAGTAATGTGAAATATGTATAATTACTATATTTATGACTCGATCAATATTAGTATGAAATATTTGAACCTTAATTAAATTGATGCATAATTAATTGATAATATTATGTTAATTGAAGTAGGGAATTATGACATGAAAATGGAGTTCGAGGGTATAAGGTGAAATTTTAGAAGTGATGATTTCCTTGCAGGTTGTGTAAATTGTAAAAATTAAATAAGTCGATAACTTGGGATATTATAATTATAAAGAAAACTCTAGCAAAATTCTTATAAAAACAACGTAAATAACTTATAAGTTAATAATTTGTAAGTTATAATGGTTTCTACAGGAATCGGTAGCCTTAAGATAACTCTTTCCCTAGGATTGTCATATCCCGAAGTGGGGATGTGACACAAAGACACTTCATCCATTAAAGAGTTTAATCTATCATCTAGCATTAATTGGAAATGTTACTTAACTATCTTAACTAATGTCATAGTATTCTCAATATCTTAATCTTTTCTTTGCAATGCTTGTGATAATTCAGTATTAATTCCTAATATGCATTTCATCAATAAAGACAAAATGAAATATCAAAAGATTGCAAAGAATCTAATAGAGTGCAAACTTCAACTTTTTGCTCAGACCTTCCATTCTCTATTACAAAGCAATGACATCAATTACATAAGAAAACATCTTAATTAAGCTTATCAAAGTGTTGAAATGTGAACTCCATCAGGTCTCTCCAGTTCATTTAAGAGTAGACTTTTAATTATTTTCCTTTCCCCACTTTCAATTGCCTTTAAAACTTTAATAGCTTAAGACTCTAAAAGCATGTCATGGTGCCTAAAAAAGCCCCTAACAACATTGACAACACTTGAAATTAAACTAAAGAGTAAGGCAATGAACATGTATTTTTTGCAATAACTACAAGTGCAAATTGAAGTTGATATGCAAAACAATGAACGTAAAAAGAACTTGTATTCTCTTTTAAAATTAAAGTTTAAGGACATTAAATTCATCTTTCATATTGCTTGCCCCATCATAGCCTTGATTGTATATTCTTGATATCCTTAGATTATGTTTGGCAAATATTGCTTTAATTGTTACCTTTTGTGATTGTTGGACACCTTGGGTTTGATGTTGTTTTTTATGATAACAAAATATGTCAATGTGTTAATTATGCTAATAAATTTGTTTAAGTTTATCAAGGCATAAGAAATCATGACCAATGATTATTCATAGGTTTAACACAATTTGAAAGAGTGCATATGCTAAGAGGGAGCATATTTGTGAAATGCAACAAATTAAAATTCAAGTTGTAGGTTAAAGGAAAGTAGCAGCCGTTCCAAAGCAAGTCGCGCCCACTACTTAAAGTTGTAGCCGCTACTAAGAATATAGCGCCCACTACTAAGTAAGTCGCAGCTGCTATATAGTATTCATGGTCGTGAATTTCAAATCCAAAAGGTCCAGAAGCTCAGGGGGTTAGAGTGAGCGAAAGAGTAGTGCCTGCTACTTTGATGTCACTTTTGATGTAGCGCCCGCTACTTAAATAAGTAATCCCCACTACTTTTGTATAGTATCCGCTACTCTGGAAAATCAGACATAAAAATTAGCCTTTAGGAAAACTATCAATTATACTTTTTGGCAATAAATAAAGTCAAACGGTTACATTTCATCCAAGACTACAAATATGAGTTGGTGGGAAGTTTAAAATAAAGATAATAATAATTAAGAACTTATTATTGAGTTATTGCACCAAATCATTCATATTTATGGCTTGAAAAACTTATTTATTGTAAAACTGTTTTTGTGAGCTATTGGTTGTAAATATTTGAGTTGGTTAAGAATCACTGTGCAATACCCTAAAAAGCTACCATAATTGAACAATAAAATAACTAGTTATTGGTTTAGGAACACCCAAATAACTAAGGATAATTTTTGAACCTTAGTTAGAATGCATTTGTGATACTGTCCCGAAAAATATAGATATTAATTACACTGCCTGGGGAAATAGCAGTCCATTTGACAGATGAATTTCTTATTCAAGCCAGGGGGTAAAGAATCATATATTTATATGTGAAATTGTAGTGAAAAGGAAAAGTTGAAAAATGTTTTGGAATACTGAAAATTTGAGTGATGGCAAAATCGTAAGTAAGATATAGTGGGAAACATACTGTCTAAGTTTTATAATGGCTCTGAAACTATTTTTATAATAAACTACAGATAAAAAGAAGCTATTTCAATTTGCACTTTGAAATCCAATTCTCAACAGAATTGTCAAAATAAATTACAGAAGGAAATGAGGTCAAAGTCCAATTATTAGAAAGTTTAAGAACTTAAATATAATTTGTCAATCTTACTTTCTATATAAGCATGCCTTAGGAAATTTTTCTCCATTTTCTTCTCTTCCTTCTTCCTTAGCCAAACCATGCTCTCATTTTCTCTACTAAATTTGCATACAAAATCCTAAGAAAAACCTAAAGAAAACTTAAATCCAACTTTTGATTCCTTGATTTCCAACCTTGTTTTGCTTGGAAAATCAAAGAATTTCAAGATCATTTGACTTGAAGATTTCGGGCGGTTCCTCATCCAAAGGTAAAGAATTGATTTCTTTGGTTTAATGGTTAATTTAGATGTTTTAGATATTGATTAGAATGAGTTTGGTGTTAATTGGCATCAATTGATGCATTTGATAGATTTTCCCTAATTTTCAAATCCTAGTTCAAGTTGTGTGATTTGAATATTTGAATTAGTATTAGTTAATATTAATTAAGCTTAGAATATGTAAATTAGAGGCTAATGGATGGATAATTTATGATTGATTTGGTGTAGATAATTAAATAGAGGAAGATTGTCATTTTCGACTTCTTTGAAGAAATTGGTGGCAAATCAATTTTGCTAGGTGATTTGAAGTGTGAGGTGAGTTTAATATGCATCATATAACATGCCAAATGTATTGAAATGTTGATTAGAAACCTCCTCCAAAAACACTTTGTTGGCCGAACCTTTTAGCATTATTCATTCCTTTGTATTTTGCTTGTTTCCCTTCTTAATTCACATGCTTATTTGATCCATTAAATATTATTTATTGTTGGATAATTGTTGCCTATTGAGTTTCTTTGATTGTAAACTTATTATTGATTATATGGGCAATATCAATGTTGCACCATAACATAGCCAAATTGTCCATTCAATGATGCACACTATGTGTTTGATAAAATGTTTAGTTCATTTTGCCATAGGCCTACTATTATTTCATCCATAGGCCTACCATTTGAATGTCATCATCGCCAGCAACATTGACATGCCAATTGTGCTAACCAAATGACCATTGATTTTTAACCTATAATTCATTCCTATGTTAAATGTTATTCTTATTTCCATTGTTTATCGTACCTTCCATTATTTATTCACTGCTTAATTGCAGTCTCATTTGATTGATATATGAGTTATTGACACTTGATGAGACCATTATTATTTATTGGTATCTAATGACATGTTCTATACCTATATTGGTTCTGATATGATTTGACAGAGCTTCCTCTCCGACGGAGTGTCGGGTAAATACCTTCGGCGATGTGCACATTGTATACTGGATACCCTAGCTGGAAAGGGTTAACTATCCTAGCCATAAGACCTGATTAGTCTTATGTTTATTGATATGTGATTGACATATGATATATGAGTTTTATGGTCCATCATCTGTCTTATCTACATGACGTGAGCTTCTTTGACTTGTTCATTGATCCTACAGTCTTTTACTATATTTTGATTTCCTTATTCTGTTATCAGTGTGCAAATTAATATTTATTGAATATATACCTATTGTTTATTGATATCCTAGCCATTTCTTTTGGTCAATACATATTAGATTCATTGAGTATTTTATACTCACCCCCTTCATTTGTTTCCCCTTTCCAAGTGAAGAGTATGAGGCATAATCCTATATGTTGGTTTCTCTGTGGATTTATGTTGCCTATAGAGACAGTGTAATTATTTTGACACTATATTTTATATGTATAATTTAGTTATTCCATGGGTTGTATAGATGACATAGTTAGACTATGATTATGTATGTATGGTATAATATGGAGTTTAATTAATCTTATGGCATTAGATGATGGTAATTGCAGCCAATTGCAGAATAAATTATAGACAAATTACAGAATAGCGGAATGGAACTTAATTAAGGAATTGATTAATTAATTGATAGTATTTGATAATAGTATGTGACACTAGGTTTTACAGGTGTCAGTCGCCTCTAGCATCTCCTACATCATAGGACCATCATGTTTCGAAATTGGGATGTGACACATTGATTGTTTGAGAGTTGGGAAAAAGTTAAAGGGGATTTTTCTTTTTCTCATCTCTTGTAATTCTTAAGTGTTTGAGTGTGAGTCTTAGTAAAATACTTGTATAGGTTTGAGTGTGAGCCTTTGATAAAACACTTGTGGAGGTTTGAAGTGTGAGCCTTTGGAAACACTTTATAAGATTTGAGTGTGAGCCTAAGCACTTAAGTTTGATCTTGCACCCACAAAAGGATTAAATAAAATAAAATACTCAAGTATGATCTTGAGGAGTGGACGTAGGCAAGTGTTGGTCGAACCACTATAAAATTCTTATGTTTAATTTTTCTCTTCCTTCATTCTTCTTATTAATTTTTAATTTGCCCTTAATTTATCATTCCAACCAATTCATCCCCCACTTGGTTACCAAAGAAACTTTCAATTGGAATCAGAGCTTTGTTTCTACGTTTTTCAAAGATTTAACTATCTTGGAATAAAGAACCTGACAACCAGATGTCACGACCAACTTTTGGGCCGTGACAGTCCTAGGACACGGGTAGACTTAAGATCACCGGAAACCCGTAGAACCTATGAACAATCATTTTTAATTCATTCATTAATATTTAAAACTCATTTATTACTTATAAATTTTACAGAAAATTTGCCAGAGTCCCCCTTGTAATTTTAACCTTAATCCCAACCCAAAACCGGGTCTCTCAAAAATTATACAGCCTGCACTAAAAATTATTTTACACTCCCAATAATTTGCCAACCTTATACCCTCACCTTCACAGTATAACAGTCATACATAGCACTTCTAAATATTTTTCAAAACATAAAAATTTCATTTTATTATTTACCTCTGTCGCTGTCTTTATTACTTTATTATCATTGACATTTTCAATTATTATGCATTACACATTATAATTTTTTAATGCCACTGAATTGTCAATTATTCCAATGTCCATACATCATTATAGTACTCAATTATTTAATTATACACAGTACCATGGAGCTCTAAGAATTATCACTAATGACTGTTAACAAATACAATTCTACCTCGATGTACTTGACATCCCAAGTCGGAAAAGAAATTGACTTGGAATCAGCTTCCTCTGACACATCCCTGTAAAAATTATAAACCACTAATTTGGTGAGTGTAAAATACTCAGTGAGAATGTATACATCATTAAACAGGTGATATAAGCATATGAAAACAAAGGATAACAATGGCAGTCAAGTATCAATAAATACAATCAAGAATATCAGTATATTCAATTAACATGTCAAGGTTAATTAATTTGCACACTAAATGTCTTTGGAAGTTTGGAACAGGTAACAATTAAATTGAGAAAAGAATGGCCATCAATGGTAAGCAATAAGATATAAGTTTGGAATCAATGAATAGGTAAATAATACTCGTATCATGTAGATAAGACAGATAAAGGGCCCTGAAACACGTAGACTATGTATAGTCACACAGTCGATCTCATATCAAGGAAATATAAGACTGATCAGGTCTTACGGCCAGGACAGTTAACCCTTCCTAGCTAGGGTATCACATATAGTCAATGTGCACATTACCGACGGTATGTACCCACTACCCCGTCAGTGAGGCAGCTCTGTCAAATCCACATGTAAGTAGGCCAATGGAAATCAATAACAATATCAAGTATTCATTAGGAACATTAGTACAATGGCTTACTTGTCAATACATTTCATTAGGCATGTATCGGTTTCTTTTCTTAATGCAAAGGTAGCAATTAACAATAAGTATCATAGTTAAACATTTGGTGCGCATACATTTAGGAGCAATTCAGGTACATAATTAATCAAGAACAATCGACATTTCAATATCAATAACAATCAAGGGATATGGAAGATTTCAATATTTAAGAATGATCAACAATAGCAATGAGGCATTTAACCAATAAGGAAACATATTCATTGGGTCAACAAATCAAAACATGGTATGCATAATGATGTATACATTACTCACCTTAGCTTATAACTTGTATATTTCCCTTTTCCTTTATCCTTGATTCTTTGCCTTATCTCTTTTAGTAATCATCATGTCTCTTATTCACTTTCGCCTCTACATATCCAATTAATTTTGATTTAGATAATAGTTAACATAAAATTTCATTACTTATATTAAAGAAACTTACTCAAATTTCCAAGTTTTAGGTTTTGCCTATAAGAACCTTTACTGGCAGCCTATGCTTCATTACTCATATCTCTCTCTACACTTATCTAATTTCTTCAATTCTTATTCCTAATTAAACTTAACATATAAATTTCTAACATATCCAAATTTCACATTAAAATAATTACTACACAATTTATGGTGTTAATTTAAATTTAGGCCTATAACCAGCCCTGCTACCCTGCATTCTGCCTGCAATCCTATTCTGGCAGATTCTGTTCTTTTGCTAATAACTTAACCAATTATTGTAATTCCTTTTCCTATTGAAAATATACACCTAAATTTATAACATATCCAAATTTTAGAACTTTTGAATTACTGTACAATTATTAGTGAATTTCCAAAATTAAATTACTGTCCTGAAATCTCTATCTAGACATACCCTGTTTCTATGCCTATAATTAATTCCTTACTCATCCAATTAGAAAACAATTTTACATAAATTTATATAACATATAAATAAAAATTTTTTATTTTTAATACTTTCTCTAATTCAAACTTTAAGGTCCTCAAATTAATAGAATTTTGTAACCTATATTCTGTTAAACAGTCATTCATGGCAGTCTATATTTATGACCTAATATCTCATAAACCACAAATCCAATTATAAAACTCTTTTACATGATTATATATATGATACAAATGAACACTTGTTATGTTTAATATTTCTTCTAATTCTATCTCTATCATTATGTATAATAAAAATACAGTAGTATTTTTCCATAACCCTAATTCCAGGCCAATCACAGTTTTTACTCAAGAACTCTTTTCTCACTTCGAATTTCACAAATTCATTTTACAGAAGTATAACTAACACATTTATCTACAACTTTCATGTTTTAATCATGTCCAAATTCAATCATTAAGATTTCAGAATATTAGCCTCAAATTACTGCCTCAAAACAGAATTCAGAAACTATATAAACCCTAACTCATTCTTTACATTTTTAACTTAATTACCTCAATTAGATGCCAAATCATGCTATAGAACTCTTAAATACAATTAAAAATGATAAGTTTAGAATTATTACCTTAGATTAAATTCTCAAATTCCATCTTCTTTCTTCCTCCATAAAGCTTGAATATCAATTTTCGTTCTTCCCTCATCTTTCTTCTTCAATTTCCTAGCTATTTTTGGTTGATTTCTATGAAAATTGGAAGACTTCTTTTTGGTTTTTTTCCTTCCCTTTTGGTTCGGCTACTCCTCTCCAAAATAGCAGCCAAGACTTCTTCTTTATACACTACAACCAACTCCAAAAAGAAATGAAAACAAAACAATAGAAATTTCTAGATTTTTGCCTTATTTGGCACCTATTTAATTAATTAATAAACTAATTAATCATTTTCCTATCAATTATTCACCTCCACTACCATCAATTTCAGCCACCTAGCTTATTTCTAGAATGGGTGGGTCCCACAGCTTTGTTTAATTATACTTTCGGCCTAAAATTTTCCTTATTTACATTTTGACTCCAAAACTTTCTATAATTTATTCTGGTTATTCTGTTTAGATTCAACCTCAAGTGTGGGGAGTGAAATACCTTATTTTAAGTTATTCTATCATTTAAAAATAGTTCTGGGTCATTTCTGGATTTCAGACAGTTGATTTTCAAAATTGCCCTCAAAGTTGCCTTTATTTACAATTTTGCCATTATTCTCATTTTCAGTGTTCCAGAGTATTTTTCATGTCACGACCTGCTCTCACGAGCCGCGACGGTCCTAGGGCATGGGAGATGCCAATGGCGACCGGCACCCGTAGAACCCAATATCAACCATATCAATCCTATCAATACAATATGCATGTATACAATCTCTATTTATTCATTATCAATCACAACCTGTCATATATTCTCAATTAACT